>DF239710.1:34233-48259 GCA_000507305.1 Breviolum minutum Mf 1.05b.01 | reverse complement strand
TTAGGATGGTTAAGGAGGGGCGGGATTGAAACTTTGAAGGCTAGGAAGGCTGTAGGTTGGCAACCTACAGTTGTTTAGGATGGTTTGAGAGGGACGAAACTTTCAGGGAGTGAATGAATTGTTTTCACTTATATGTGAATGATGTTGTTATGTTTTGCATCTGAATGGTCTTCTGGCTAGCCCCCTTTCTTTCACATTCAGGTTTCACCAGTTTGGCAGGCCTCAACTCAGGTATGAAAAGGCACCTTAGATTTGTGGTGACCTTCAAAAGATTGTTAGATTAATCTTAGGTATTGCAATTACAAGTACACCCAACAGCAAGGCCTTACCTGGGGTTCTTTCCGTTGCAGTTGGGCACCCATCAAGTCAACATGTTCAGGCTAAGAAAGAAAGCTCGCACTGCATGAGTGCGAAGGCGAAATCCGGGGATTTTCTGAAATATGTTCCTCCCGCATGTCATTCTCGTAACATGCATTCTGAAGATGTTACTCAGCGACGAGCTATCCTTGCTGGTCAAGGATCTTTAGTCCTTGATGGAGTGGAAATTCAAGAATTCTCAACCTCTCCCACCTCTCCCAACTTGAAATTAGACAGAGTCGAAGTGGATGGCAGGCAATCACATCACCCTTTGAAGAATGCAAAGTGAGAAATGCAAGGTTTCAACTTCTGTCCATAGCTTGCTTTGTTTGGAGAGCAAAGCACCAAAAGGAGGCTCCCAGTTTCACAGGGATTTTTGGACGCCTGCACTGGCGATCACTGGCGTGCTTGTGGCTGAGATTGGGATTTACTCTGGAACTTCTGCCAAGTCACTAGTTTTGTTCGATTTTTGACAATTTCAAAAATTTCCTATACATTCAACTCAATAAAAACCAATCTGAATATACCTGAATGCTATGGTTCAAAATGAGAAAACATGTACCACATATTTTAGTCATGTTGAAAATCATTTGAGAAAAAGGGTTTGACTTATTTCTGACCATCTTTTGAATCAGAGCCTTGGCAGAAAGGCCTATCTCTTGTCGCAGTTGAATCTGCGAGGCATTTTCAGGGCTTTGACATTGGTCCTGTTCGATGTGGTTTCTCTGATACATGATCTGATATTTGTTTGACATTTGAAATTCCCCCCCGAAGAGCTATCCATCTCCCAAAACAATAGCGATTCATGAATGTTGGTGCATGCAAAGGATTTTTTTGACATCGTTTCATCATGTTTCACCATCCATTCTGGGGAATACCAACTTTTTAACGAGATTTATACGTACACATATATTCTATACATATTGTTGGCCAAGGAGGCTTTGAAAGCTTGATACATGTTGTGATAGTCAGCGATGGTCAGCTGTGTCAGCTGATCACAAGCCAATGGCGAGTTGGTTGGCAACTCACAGCGAACTAGCACTGCAAGGCTGCCTGAACTCTATCAAATATCAGGTCATGGCTAGGTAACTCAAATAAATCATGGGATTTTCTAAGATTCCATGCCCTTGTTTCAAAATGCCTTCTCCATGAGAAATCATTTTTGGGGGGAGCGATTGCCGGGGGTTAGGGGACACAACGGGCCATGCAAAGCTGAACAGGTTTTTTTCAACTGATATTCTTCATTGCTTCAGAGGGAATAGAAGAAATGATCTACGACCAAAGAACCTGACTAGTGAAACCGTGTCATTGATCAGATGCTATTTGGATAGTTTTTTCTACTCATTCTTTTATATCGGGCGGCTTCAAAACTGTAGACAATACCACGTGAGATATATAGTCCGATTGGTTGATTCCATTTGCAGAACTTCTGAGCATTGGGAGAAACCACATCTGTTATTGCGTCGAATGCTAAAATAGAGACGCGCTCGACACGGATACAAAAGAGGTGTGCGTGAGTGTTTGCATTGGCAAATGGATGGTGAGGGTCGTTCTCGGCATGTGGGAGATGGCATGTAGAGACTACAGTTCCAGAACAAGGGCTCATGGTTGGGACAAACCAAAACCAAAGCGGACACTTTGAAGTCCTTTCTGTATGTTTCTTTACGTTTATGGATGATGATTTGTTCAATGCACATTAGATCATCATAAACATACATATTGATATATTTTACAGTTACATGACCATGTAGTTCGCTTAGCTTTAAGCTTCAAGGTGAAATATTATTCCTCAAAGTCCAGTGCCTCTGTGAACATGTTTCCATATTGGTTGAGGACCCGAAACAATTGAAGATATGTTTGACAAAAAAAATGCGAAGTGGGGTTCTTGCCATCCAAGACTCGGAACAATTTACCTAGGTTCCAGGCACCCGAAAGGGATGCTTTCATAACCTGACCTGTAAACACTGGAAATTGGGGTAGTACCTTGTGAGATTCAAACAACCTCATTGGTAGTTCAGTGTGGGGAAAAAATGCCGCTTGCCAGAAGCTCGTCCTGGGTCTTCATCCACGCCTGCCAAAACGATCCTTGGTAAAATCAGATCCAATCCAGCCACAAAAAGAAAAATGGATTTTTGTAGCAGCTAAAATCTTACCCTCTCTTGTTTCGGGATTATGAAATTGCCCCTGATGGAGAATCGTGATTAACCAACCGGCCGGTGCAGTGGGCTGGGATAGTTTTTTTTGTGGCTGAAAAACTGGAGGGACCTGGTGAGGGGTGGACTTCGACACTTTTGGTGCGATTTAAATGGGAAAGCCTGGATCAGAGCGATGGTTTCAACTTCATTCGATATTTCGAGAACAAAAATGCATATGATGATGGCCAACACAGGCAATTAATGGCAGTTCATTGCTAGTATGCCAAGAGTGAAGTTAGGATATATGGCCAGATTGGTGATATCCGCTGATATCCCTGGCACATGTTTCGAAAATCAATGAGTAGATTCGAACCCCGTGTATACTGTAGCGTTGTGTATGTTGTTTTCAGTGCTTCAAAATATACCCTGGGATCTCACCCACCAGAATTCAATCATAAGAAAGTAAAAAAGATGAAGTTTAGGATCCACCCAAGCTTAATAACAATCTCGAAATTTGAAGGTAACCAGGTGGCTGCTAGCATCATTCCCCCCCCTTCAAAAAATATCCAACTCTGCAATGAAAAAATCTGATTTGATCCTTTGAGGCGACCAAAGTTGGACACCAACTTTTGTCTTACCAGGCGCCGTTGAAGATTCTACATTGGCAAGAACTTTGTGAAATGATGCATGAAACATCATGAAACCATTTGAGGGTGAAAGTGTAGGAGGCCTTCAGAGGAAGAATCTCTGTCATCTTAGGTGGAGGTTTGAATGCATTTGAAATCATTTGAAGATGATTGTTGAAAAGGAGGGCCGGAGTGTGAAAACGAGCTTTTTTGGGAGGGTAGGGGTCAACCTCACATTCCTCGAGTGCAGATTTTTTACTTGAAGAAACGACAAAGCAGCTTGGATTTTTAAAGGCCATTTCTCAGTCCTCTAGGATGGGCCGTTTCTGGTGTTTCGAAAGGTGCCCTCGATTTGATTGTCAACGAAACCCATGGGACCCCAAGGTGCAAACCGATTTGGCTGCCCATCAAAGCACATCGCTTTGCTGCCTACCGTGCGAAGGCCGTATCTGCATCAAGTACAGGAGTTTAATGGCCTGTATATGAATCTGTTTGAATGTAAAGATGAATGCAAACTCTGGTTGATTCCTTGATTTTGTTTGATCTTTTAGTTGTTTGAAGTTTGCTGTTTGAAAATGTTGATCTCGACTGTACAACCAAGGGGTCTTCTTTAAAAAGCACTACACTAAACAAAATTTGGACATGAGGGTTATTTGCGACAGCACGGAGGAGAAGAGGCGTCACGATAGATGCAGGTGTTAGACTGCGATTAGCATGATCGATGGTAATGGGCCGTTGCACGCTGTTGAACATAGACGAAGATAATGTTACAAATAGAATGTTGCCTACACATAGTCCGGATAGTCCACATAGATGGGTGTTCGATCTCATATATGGTACACCATAGTACTTGTTGTACGTGCTGGCCCAAACAAAGGCTACAGCTGCAGTTTTTCAGCACCAAGAAGGAGAACAACTAGATACAGATGTAGATGATTCATCTAGCAGTCTTCGTATCCTTTTAGTTGTTCAAGCTTCTCAGCAAAGATACCTGAACGTGCTGGACCCTCACATTTGCTCGAACTATTTGATCCTGGATTCCCAGCCCTGGATTACCAGTACCAGCCTATAGCATCACATACGCCAGCCAATGCCATCTCCAATCCTACTAGGGCATTATTCGTTAAACATTCATAGGTCTTGCAGCTACTTCCTCAACGAGTCCTGCAACAGTACATCGATTTCGAGAAGCAGGGCCAGTGCGCCGCCACCGGCCAGATCCGTCCCATTCATACGCTTGAGCCATCCACCCCCCCCAATGGAGTACTTCTATGCATTATATAATCGTCAGCCGTTAGCCTCATAATTGAGAAGGGACCAAGCAACACCCACTGATTGCCTCAGATTTTGTGTTCTGCGGGGAAGGGATCACCACTGGGTTTTGAAAGTTCCTACCACTCAGTTGTTTATCAAAGAACTCGAAGGTCAGTCTAGTGATTAGACATGGTTGGACATTTGTTGTTGTGTGATGTTGTGTGCTACATATGGTATCCGCTGCTGGAACTGAGTATTGTAAATCAATGATTTGAGTTATGTTACTTCGTGCACCTTTTCTTTTGCTTGCTTGTAGCTGTCGAAGCAAGGAAGTGAAGCCAACATCCTCACTAGTCACTTACCTGTCAAGCCCATGAACACCCTGCAGTGAGAAGTAGATGTTGCAGCACGAGACTTTGTATGCTGCAGAGTATGGAGATTGACCCCAAAGATTCTGATAACCCACGTCTGCAATTTTGAGAGATAAGCAGCAGTTTCCAGCCCCATGACATAGATAAGCAGGAATAAGCAGGTAGATCATCCCAAACATCTAAAAGTTGACCGAAGATAAGAAAGGAACAAACTTCCATAGCAAACCGAACCCCACTAAATCATGTCAATTCTGCTACACATTTTGCGGTTGAAAATCGCCAGGTACTCAGCCTGTATCAAGTTGTTGGAATCTGCCACTCCCGGGAGATTTCATGGGGGGATTTTGCAGGGAGATCTTTTGTTCCGGGAGCATAGGTTTTACATAGCTTTCGAACTCAAGAAAAGACATTAAAAATCATGGAAAAATGGAAATACAACCAGAATACTGCCAAAGGGAAGCTTACGTAGTCAGAAGGCGGAACCAGAACACTTCTTTTGGGATGGTTGAGAGCTGTTCTTCATAATGCTACGCTGCTCGTTCCCAACAAGTGCTTTCGCATGAGTACTCGGCCGAATCAACTTAAGCTTCCAACATTGGGTCTACTTTGCTTCTTCGAGGTTTGTTGAATTCTTTTGGTCATTCGGGGGTTGCAATGGAAAGTCGTTCCAGATCGGCAACAGAACGCTAAAGATGGAACTGGCTTGCTAGCGAACGATTCTTTAGTTCGAATTTGCACAACCCTGTTGGACAGTCTTCCAACACAAGTCCCATGACAACCCATACCATGTGGAAAACTCGTGAAAATTAACGTTACTTCAAGCTTTGGTTTCCCGCCAAACCTGGCTTTTAGAATGCAGTATGCTCTATGCTGTGCAAGAGTCTCATTATCAATATTCCACCAGGTTTTCACGCTACTGTTTGTTCGCTGTTCTGTTCTGGTACTTTTCACACCCAGAATGACACTTCGTCATAAGATGTGCTGCCAACCTGAATCATGTAGATTCCCAGTGTTCACACAGGAGTCTTAACGTGTTGAGCCCTGCCAATATGGTCACTGGGAAGCCGTTGCTGGTTGAGACAGTTTCTTGGAAGAACCTGGGGGGTGATTCAGTGACAAGTGGAAATGGAAGTGCTCAATAACTGCAACTAAGAACTACAGAAGTATATAATATATACAAGCGCGCTGTATGGGAGGTGTTTGGAAAGACTTCCGAAAAGCTTCATTAAGCTGGGTTGCTGATGGGGTGTGGTTCTTTGGATGTCTTGATGGAAGATCCTTCGCTTGAAGGATTTTCGAATCAAAAAGTTTAAGAAACATGAAACAAATAGGGAATTGATGGAAGCCTCGCTAGGTGCATTTTGTTTTGAATGTCCTGATAGAAGTTTCTGAAAAGGTTTCAGCACTGAAGCCACAGAAGTTTGCCACATAACTAGCTGTGAAGATGGAATTGGTGCCCCCCACTGCTGTTGACCCACGTCTGAAAAAAGACAATAGCCTCCCACAATTAAAAGTAGAACTTGAAAGTTTGCAATCCCAACATGCATGGAGAATCAGTGAAACTGGCGAAATCCTTCATGTTTATCATGCCAAGACTGTCGAGAATGTCTATGACTTGAGGAGATTTTTCACAAGTCTATCAAATTTTATTCAATTTCAACACTCTAGCATGATTTCAGGTGCTTCAGCTCATCGTTGGATACAGTGGCTTATGCTTGAAGAACCAACAGGGTGCCATTGCGGTGAAGCTCATCACTCAGGCGCAACGTTGAGCGTCAAAAAAAACATGGCACAACTTTGACCGCTTGAAAAGCACCGGTGGCTGCTGTATACACCCTGAAATGAAATCTTTGAAGATACTCCAGATATCTACAGATTGATCAAAATGTACTGCACTAGCGGCTACCTGTTCCAAACCAGCTTGAGTTGCATGCTGCATGCTAAATTTCCAGGCACTACAAGTAGGACTAAATTGGACTTAGAAACCTCAATTCACGCATTTAATGTCATTCAATGGTTTGGTATGGTTTAGGGTCGACTCCGCCCAAATGACCTGACATTTCAAATGTTTGAAACACCATGCAAATCGGTGTATGCATTTTCTTAGGAATATGTATATGACGTCTCAAGCCTTGTCATAGGCTGAATCTATGTGGAAAACGGTTTTTTGTAGTCCGGAGTGATTTTAATCTTGGGATCTCCCTCAAGTCTCTGGGTTTTACGGCCCCTCCTGAAACTTGGAAAAGGCGCCACTGGAACCCAGCTCACCTGCAGCAAAATTCCAGGTATATTATTGATAAAAGCAAAAAAACTATAAGCCAGCAGACCTCACTGTCAATGGTGATTTTAGTACAATGATTCGTTCATATTCCTCCAGATCTTATATAACATGTTCATTGGATCTCATTTTTTGCTGGCACAGCTGCCAGTGCCACTGCACCACAACGGAGGTTTTGGACAATATGTCGCTCTCCTTGCGTGACTTACACCCTGGACATCGTGCTGTGCTCGAGGCTGGGCTGGACTGTAAAGGTTGGTGATTCGTCGACATTCCACAAAATCTTAAATGGATGACACTCCTGTTGGAAAGGATGAACTTACAGGTATCGGTATGTTGCACTCCAAGTTTGCAAATCTATTTGAATCTGAAAATGGCGATTTGGCCAATTGACATGTTTTTTCCATTAAATTCATGTTAAAGTGTCATTCTTGTTTGCAGGAACCAATGCTCTTGGGGGACAGACTCGGACAGACTACAAAAGAAATCCTATCCATCCAGGGAAGAGAGGATTTGACCGAAAACGCGGTGTAATGTGGAACATCTCAACTCCCATCATCTCGCACATTGATTGTTGATGATCATTTTTTTTCGATGTTCTTTGGATAGACCCAAGTGGCAAGATTAAATAGGTAGCAAAAAACACTCCATAAACTCAAACGCACGTCTTGTTGTTTTTTCAGGCATATCTATTTGTTTGAGCCTCAGTCGGGGTGTGGACGCAGTAAAGCGCTGCTTCAAGAATCGTCCACTCATCTGTCCTATTGCCATTGACAGAATTCCCATTGTGAGATGTGCTCTCATCAGTGTAGCGTCTGAATGTCAGGGTTGATGACTTTTCTTTAGGATGGCGGCGTCATTCCCTTTGATCACAGCACAAGTCAGGTCACAGTAGACAGAATTGTGGTTCTAGGTATAGTGCTTACATTCATCCGAATCCTTCCTTCAAGATATTGCAATGACATCTCAGGCACAACAAGTATCAAAATCAAGTTCTTTCAAGTTAAATTCCAGCAAAACAGTTCTCCTAGAACTATAAGCAGATGTTCCATGTGTTTTTCAAGGATACGGCGCTGAGTGTTTGCTACTACATGCCCAACGATGTCACGTTGGCCGACCGATCTCAGTCCTTCTTCCAGCAGGCAAAGTGGAACATCGCCACTGAAAAGTGATGCGTTTCCTACTTTCCCTGTTGGGGCCTATACTAAATTTAGTGTATGGCACAAAAAATTGGGTGCAAAAACAAAACAGATCGGGACGATGTTTAGTATTCCCATCAATTTGATCATTTCAATGTTGTCTAAAATCGAAATTCGAAATAGTCCCTTATAGGAGCGTGAAACGTCTAACCAAAAATCATGTCTGAAAATTAGGAAGTTGCAAGGACAATTGGAGAAAGTATTCCACCCCAGACAAGACTTGGTAGACAATGCCACTGTCAATTTCAGGTTCCACGGAAGTGGTGTTCAGCGTTGTACTTGGCAATATCTTGGCAATATCATGGTAATATGGTAGTTATTAGGGACTAGGTTTAGTCTGAAACCCAAGGGGTCACCCACTCACGGTGGAGATGATCATGATTCTTCATGATTGCGGGTCGGATGAACATGGATGAACTATTTGCATGGATTTACTATGATCCATCCATAAACAATCTGAAGGAGTTTACAAGGAGGTATAACTTGCCGTAAGATGTCAGATTTCGATGATTTTTTATTGAGATTCAGTCGTCATACAATTTTCTGGCTTTGAGTCCACAGTATTCAGTATTCCAAATTCTTCCAAGCTTCAATTGAAAAATCAGAGCAGTCAAGGAAAGGTGTGTGATATCCTGGGATTCATGTTGCTGGGAATTGTATTTACTACTATATTGCTTAGTTTGCATATATGTGATTGCTGTTTTGAATATCGGGGTTTTACGGGTTTTACCATGAACGGGATGGCATACAGATTTCCAGTACATCACACATTTGTGACGAACAGAACGGCGTTTGTTTGTCCAGGCATCTGAGCGCTACTTGCGCTTAGGACACATCAACAGATACTGCAAGCTACTGGGATCTTAGCAGAGGCTGTAGATGCAGAATTGAAGGGCAGGGGAGAATACATAGTTGTTGGTTTCAAGGCATAGTTGATTGCAACTTTAATTTGTGAAGATCATTTACTGGAGCAGCGGACAGAGATATCTTTTTGGAGCGCGTGGAATGGTGTAAAGGTGTATTGCATGGACAACGATTGAGCTTTGATTGGGTTTTCGTGTTTTCCAATCCTGATGAATGGATGCTTCCTGACATTGCCAGATCAAACATGGTTAAACTCAGCACCCGAATTGGAGTTCATCAGTGTTGGATGATACACAGGATTATGACTTTAGATGGGTCGTCCACACATTTTCAATCTTGTCCAGGGTGGTCGTTGATGGGTGGTTGACGGGAATACCATAATGTACTCAAGTATTCATCGGTACTCATCATGAATGTCATAACATTTCAATACCTAAACTTCCTAAACTGATGCATAGTAATAGCAGTGATTATGGTACTTGATACTCAATGGCCCAAGTAAGTTTCCAAAGCTGGGGGCTCAACAGCTCAGGTGTTGCCTCCGAGCAGCCGCAGTGTTACATCTCCAAGGAAGCAAATCGGAAGCAGAGTATTACACCCAACAGGTGCACCCAACAGACGACGTTGTATCAAAAACACACTATGTGTGACAAGACATCATGGACGCTCGGACTCAGTAACACATTACAAAATTGGTCCTCAGCTGGCTACTTACCAAAGCAAATATGACCATTAGAAGAAAATCTTTTTTGAAGAGCTTGATTCTTGATGCTTCATTCTGAAGATACACCAATAGGCTCCAAACTATGGTATAGTGACCCAGAATATTGGAAGACATTGAAAAATTGAACAAGAAAAGTTACCCTTTGATCCTTCCCTCCCCCGTGTTTTAGTTGCCAGGCATTGAACAAGTTGAGCGATGCGCCTGTCTCCTCGTTGCTGGCCATTTGCTATCATAATCTTGCTGTGATTTGGCAGCACAAAATTGGGCAGGTCTGAAAATTGCACCTCAGTTCCAGTTGAAGCAGTGGAACCTTAGAAGATGTATGGACGTCATTCGATTTCAGGTTTCAGATGTGGTTACATGATGTTAGATGATTGGATGGTTTCAGAGATGGATCTGAGTAGCCACAGTTCCAGGAAACTTCTTCAGTTATCAGATGCATGCACACACGCACAGGATGAAATTTCATAGTTCCGTTCCTGTTTTGTGTATGTGTAGAGTAGCATTGATTGAGGAATTGTATTATTCTATGATTCTATATTAGATTGTGTTTTATTGTTATGTGTAAAGAAATGTGCTATTACTTCTTGTATAGTTTATGCCAGTTCCGCTTCTCCCTTGATTTTTGTGTACACAATATGATTTTCAAGTTGGCCCTTTTTTCATAGACCTTCGGGTCGACTAGGTTCATACTGTGGTTCAGCACCGCATTGCTGATGCGGTGGCGCATGTCAGGCTCGGATTGGATGTTTCTCGTGTTACTGTGGCTCATTCACATGCCATTTACCAACCACCAAACACATGTTACGAGCGATCCTTCGAGCCAGCTTTCGAAAGTGACGTGGATTTTCCTACGAAAGAACGTTATGATGATGATTTGTATGGATTTGTGGCGTTAATCAGATGGTTAAGTTTTGAACCAAACAGTTTGTTGGCCCGGTTCTTTTAGTGGATCCCTCCTTCCTCCAGAACTGTTTTAAAGCACATGGCATCGCTACCATGGATAGGGTTGCTTCTAGGATTTGCTGTTGTATGCCTCATATGAATTCACATGGGGGATAGAACTCTAACAGGTCTTAATAGAATCAAGTGATAGAACTCCATATAAGATCTTTTGAGGCTAGAACCCCACCTGGTCACCTGAAACAATGGGGGGCGAGTGATCAAGTGGGGACCTAGCAGAGGTCATACGTGGCTCTCCTTCGACAACTGCCAAAACTGGGTAATTCTTGGATGCAGATGTTGGAGCGCAACCGCGGGGGGTGGTGGCATGGGGGACCCAGGACGGTTGCAGGTGAGTGAAGCCAGTGGAAAATTCAAAGAATCTGGGGGTAACCCCCAAATGTTGTAGGGGCATGTAGGGGCCTACAAAATGAGTGGTTTCGGAACTCACTTCATGTAAGTTCACTATTTCTGCAATGGGGTTTTTGAAGTCCCAGTATCTTGAGGCAAAACTCCAAATGTGCCATGGCCTACCAGCCAGTGTTTCTGATCGTCATACCGGTCATACCCCCAGAAATGAAACGTTGATTGTTCTTTATTCAGATTGGTAAGGCAAATGTGTAGGATTTCGGGCAGGATGACCATCCCTGACTTATCGAATTACCTGGCAAAGGGAGTTCTAACTTTGAATGATCAACTTGAAATGATTGAAGCTGTTCACGTGGTGTGATGAGACATTCAGTTTCAATTTTTTGCACCAAGTGAAGTGACGAGGAATGCGCCTGCACTGGTGGGTACTGAGGGCGTGATCATCCGGAGTCCAACATGAACCCAAACGGATATAATCTATCAATCTCTATCAGTATCAACGATATCTGATGTTTTTTATATTCTCCGGCAAATGTATGTTATCTATTTGTTTTCCAAACTGTTCACCAGGACAATACTCAGTGGCTGATTCTGAAAGCGCAAGAGCTGTGGCCACAGCATCAGCAACAGGTGCGAGATTGGCAAAAGCCATGTGGTTGCTGAGGTCATGTCAAGTGATTGAAAAAACCATCAATAATTGGATATGAACAGTTGGTTTTTGCGTTCATCAGTATGTATAATATATGTATATAATATGCGTACTTTTATTTACCTATTATCTGTCATTGATTGATGTTTAGCACGGTTGGCTTCTGACATTTAAAGGTCTGAAGTGTACTGAAATGTGAACTCAGCATGTGAATGCACGACTTGATCAAAGAAAAGCAAACTGTTCTTTTCATGATGGGTAGTGAACTGTAATCCCTTCATCCCTCATGCTAGGCCTCCCCATATTGTGAAATGTTGTACCTTTTCTTGGTTTCACTGGCTGTTCACATTAGCTGCCCATCCACTCGACCGCAGCATGGATTGCGGGACAGTCAGCTGGTGAATACACGTTGAGCGGGGCACCTCAAGAGCATTTTGTGGATCGTTAACTGACATCAGTCCCACCCAGCAGTGATACATCAGACTAGAAGGTGAAACTTTTCACATTCATCCTGACAGATTTGAGGGTCACATCATTTGGAGAACCTCCTATTGGCCTTTACAACTTTCCATAGATGGCCACAATATACCATGCCTACCTTTTGTTCGCTGTCATTTCAGCTTCCATAGCTGAGCTACAAGGTTCCCTGTTGTGAATAGCAGGTATTATTTGGAGACTTGTTGGGTTCATGGTGAATGAGTTGGAGCTATGTTCATGGATTTTTCCAACATTTCCCTACTGAACCCGGGAGCGAGTTTAAGAGTGACTCACTGGAGTAACGACAGGATGTGCCAGTGCTCAAAAGGTGGTGATCCGATTGATCCCGACACAGACTACACATGAGGTCGGAGGTACCTACCACTCTTGGTTGGTAATCTTCAAAATCTGAAGGATGGAAACATGAAAGAGAAGTGAATCTGTGTATCATGAAAGGAAGCTCATCTCTGATGTCAAACTCAAAAACCAATCTAAGCCCATCACCCCAGCCCCACCAGAATCAGGTTTATTGGCAGGCTATGAATCATGATTGCAACTTGTTAAGGTCTATAGCTTCTTCCTAGGGGGTAGCTTTGGAGAGTGTGGCTTAGATTCCCTATGACATCCTGGACATTGTTGCATGTTCATGAGGCCGCAAATCTGAAGACGCCTGGAAAAAGCAGGGTTCCGCGCAGTTTCTTGTTCAACTTGGGGGGCCTATCATCCAATTTGATTTGAAAGATGAGCGTTAGGAATGTGGCATGGCAGTTCTGTATGACCTGGCACCCAAAGGCGAAGTCTCACCAAGAACCTTGGAATTCCATTGTGATTTGCAGGACTAAAGCCAAAAAAGAATACCTCGATCATTTGAATTTCACAAATATGTGATTTAGCTTTATGCTTTATACCGGCTGTGTTTGTCCCCAATCTAAGATCTCATATAAAGAGTCTAAAGAGGGCAGCCAGACTTCAGATGTTGGTTTCTCTATTTGATCACAGACAAGCAATAAACTAAACTTCACGCTTCGATCTATGTTAGATATTCATCACAAACTAGCAACATGATACTAGGCTACATTTGATATCATTTGATGCACAACATAGATCATGTTGACAAATGAAATTGTTGGATATCATAATATCGTCCAAATAATCATTATCAATAGTTGTCCACCTTTGTGATTGATTTTTGGCATCAACATGGGCGAAGACAAGAGAGAGAGTATTAACATCAATTATAGCAAGTTCTCTGATTAATTAAGAGATTTATCGATTTTATAAAGAAAAATATTGTATATATTTAATGATGGATATGAGGAGGACCAGAAGGATGATGAGGTTGATGAAAATGAGGAGGATGATGATGAATTTGAAGATTTGAAAGGATAAGGATAAAAGATGAGGATGAAAGAGAATAAAGGATAAGGATGATGAAAGATTAATATGATAAAATATGAGGATGAATGAGGATAAAAGATGATTGTAAATATGATGATAAAGAATAAGGATGAGAAAGGATAAGGATGATAAAATATAATGCTAATTAAAAAAATAAATTTATATATCATAATATCATTAAAAACGAAAATATTAAGAAAAAATATATAATGATATATTGATAATTTAAAAAAAATAAGAATAAATAATAAATAATGATAATGATAATGAATAAATATAATATAATATTATAGATATTGAAAATATATATAATGATTTAATTTAATTTAGATTTAAAAAGATAAAGATAATTTAATATTTTTGTTTTTTATTAAAAAGAAAAA
>DF239710.1:1187-33883 GCA_000507305.1 Breviolum minutum Mf 1.05b.01 | reverse complement strand
TAAAAATAACATAAAATAAATATATAATTTTATAAATTATAAAATATTTTTAAAAAAATAATTTAATTTATAATTTAATAAATATTTATATCTATATATAAAAATATAAATAATATTTAAAAAGGTTATAATTCCAATAAAACCCATCCTTAAATAATTTTTTAATTAAAATATATATATATTTTTTTTTTTAAATATTATTTTACCATATTATAACCATTATCTAAATATATTTAAATTATATAAGTTTTTTTGTCAATATTATTAAATTAGAAATAAATTCTTATTTTATATTTATTATAATTAAATTATATCGAAATTCAAAGTTTATTTTTGTTGTTTGCTTAAATCGAACAAGGTGTCGAATTGTTTGAATTGTGAGTGTGGCCCCAAAGCAGAGAGGGTGCGTTGTCGATTCCTTGTATTTATAGGATTGGATTTGAATCAATGACAAGCCCGGCAATCCAATACACTTACGGTAGCTTGTGTTTTCTGCATAACTATACAACCGTATATACAATTATCGATATATTGATCTATGAGTAATATAAGATCTGCAATTTTGACGTTTTCCGACCGATTCATACAACTGGTTATCCAAATACGTAGATTGTGATGCTAAATTGCAAAGCTCTTCATTGATGATAGCAGTGACCCGGCACCGCAGGTAAATGAATCAACTTCCATAAAGATCTCTCTGTCTTCCGATGCAGCTGAGACTCTCTAAAGAATAAACGTCCTTAGATGTGAAGATGACATCATTTCAGAGCTTATTATCCTTCATGCATCCGGACATAGATGATTGTTCCAGTAACTGTGGGGATATCTACACATCTTTGAAAACATTTCATTTGTCATACCATCTCCAAAATTTGCACATCAAGATTGCAAAGGTCATGAGAAGGCAGCAGAATTACGCATAGAAAAACCGTGCAAGCGCAGGGGATGCCTGGATATCTTCCATCTGCAACATCAAATTCATACCTGGGCTTATAGGTGCCTTGGTTGCATGGGTTGAAATTGACCCTTGATAGCTTGACAGACCCTTTGGAAAGGGACAATTTTCCTTTCCCAAGTTTCTTGAAATGAGGGTAGCATCTAAGTTGGATGGTCTTTTAATCAAAGATGTTGATGATTGGAGTGGTGTCCATTTTTCAAAATTAAACTCTCAGACTTGAATATGTAGAATTCACAACATGGACAAACAAAACCTGCCCCAAAATCCCTCCTACCAGCCACCAAGCATCCCCTCGTCTTTCTGGATCAAAAGCAACACGCAATAAGAATGGCAAATCTGCACCAGGCGATGTATGGTGGGTCAGGAAGGCTTCTCCTGCCACGATCATCTTCACCATACCTTCCTGAAACACAGCAACTCACTTGACAATGATAGACACCGAGAAGGAACATGCTTTTAGTAAAGAGGAAATTCCAAAAAAAAACAGGAAGGTGGCATACAATATAAAGGCAAACATACCTTGTCTCTTGGAAGAGGCTTTTGTGTCCCCTGATGTCACTATGAGATGGCCAAACGTAAATGTAGATGACACCAATCCTTCCGAAAATTTGTGAACTATCTTCACACTGGTCTGCATGTCAATGTGACTTCCAGCTGTTGAAACAATCACACCAACACCCTAATTCATAGGTTCTACCAATAGGTATGACCATCCAATATGTTATTCATACATATTCCAGCTATGCTAAACAAGCTAGTGGCACTCCATTTGATTTCCACATCACTCATTTGTTTCGAATAAAAGTAAAGCTCGCGCAAGGCTCAAATGATCTCCAACATCGGCTCAGCCCCTCCCCCTTCTGGGATCTCATTGGCATCTCTTTCGGATGGCCCAGGATTCACCCACCAAAAAAAACACAGTGGTGCATTTTAAACTCCTTCCCTTCGGAATTCATGTTTGGTGACCATCAACCCCCTCCCCCCAGTGAACTTGAGCTGTCGGAATCTCAGTTGAGCATCCAGTGCCAATGCCACTTCATCCCCAAACGAGGAAAAGACTTCGCCTTAGCTCCGCGACAAGCTTCAACAACTGAAATTAGGGTATGAGTCAAGCAATTGTGGACTCTTCAAACTGCAAGTCATCAACATACAAGAAGAGTTTATTGATGCCTTTCTTTTAGCATTTTTAGCATACTCTTCTTGCCAACATCCATCCGATTGGGAAACATATGGGCTAATTTGAGCGTCTGAATGGTTCAGACATACTGCACCCGACCTTACAAATATGCAAGTCTTAGATGCTCATCTAAGAACAGAAAGGCCAATTGTGCGGTTGTAGAGATTAAATGTTTGACAGCTAGTGAAGATACACATCTTCCATGACTGCCCTTCTTATTGAAGAAGTGCGTTCCAAAACCTTCAAAGCAAGAAACAAGTTCCAGGGGTCCGGGTCATCCAAAGGTACTTCATGGTGAAAAGTCTTGAATTAAGCTCGCAAGACTTCACAGGTGGTGGTTTCAACGAGGTTGAAAAAATATGCTCTTCAAACGGGTTTCATGTCCTTCAATTTTCAGGCTGAACACACCCAGAAATCTGAACACAAACCCCACCAACTGTATAGTGATTAGTAATGACTTCTCAACCTGAATACCTAAGGCCCCCCCTTTTTGCTGTAGATCAAACACCCCCTAAACCACCAAAGTCTCGGAAGGGTTGTCCCACTGGTTTTCCCAAGACTTGCTAACCAAAGATACTAGGTGCGTCCAAGCCGAAGCTATCAGCCCAACGTCGATAAGCCATTAAAGGTGCCATACCTATGCCTTGAAGACGTTGAAAGGATATCATACTTCGGTTGATACCTTCCAACATTAGCACCTCAGTGACTGATGGAGGTTTTTAGATATTTTTCTTTGGGGATTCTAAAAATGGAAGGAGAAGAAAATCCCTGAATTTCCGTGCCATTTGCTGATTTGCAATTGTTCATGTTCATACGAAATCATGGGATACGGGATATGGGATGGGATGATGGGATCAAAAAATGGCTTGGAAGAACTCATGCAAAAATGGAAGTGATTTGAAAAGGTTGGCTATTTTGCGTTGTCTCCAAAATAGGATCACAGAAGGCTGGGATGCCCACCAATTCTGTCAGCATGAATTGTTAAATTAGGAACTAGTACAATGAAAAGCAGTATTGACATTGGAATGCTGTGGTTTTTCTTTGGGTATCTCATTTGCCATAGATTCAGCTTATCTTATCCGTACATTATCCAAGCGTGAGTCATGGCATCGGCATCTGCATGTCTGCATGCCGTTCAGGCACCCACTTGGACCATGAAGGTTCAGGGCTGCGGCGTTCCAGGACTTGCCAAAGCAGTAAGTAGTTCAAGCGCGACGCATCGTGTTCCATGGCATAGCTGTGAGAATCCTCGGGGGGGCTCAAAACAGCACCGGCCAGCTGAAGGTTGATGCAAAAATGGTGCAACATCTTAGATACCATGACTTTTTGGATATGCTCCCTTTGAAGGAGATGAAAAACACCCACATTTTGAGCTAAGAGTCAGAATCCAATAGGTGTCCATGCCTGGCCCACTCACTCTTTCCGAGACTTGGAAGGTGCTTAAAATGAACATCCGTTGAACAACAAGTTGAACATATGCTGTTCAGGAACTTCTAACTAGCTCCTTGGCTTCCCAACTGATGAATGGATTGTCATACAGCAATTGGACGCACTGGGTAGGCGGAGAACCTCCATTCTTTGGTTCTTGATGGGTTACTACTTGCTTATGTAACGCATATTGAAAACCTATCTAGAACAAAGTCCAGGTACTGTTATCCCGCATCTGACGAGGACTAACTTCAGGAACATCCCATCATCCATCGGTCAAGGCCCAAGGTGCAAATGTTGCACAATATGCAGAATCTCATGACATGGAATCAGGTACAAGGCCAAGGCCTCACAAAGGAAAGACATGAAAAAAAACCTTCAAAAGAAAACTCATTGGAACTTTTCTGCATCTCAACTTGTGAAAGAGAGATCAACTTGGTCTTAGAGTCGATCGATTATCGTAGTTCTCTGCTGGTGAGTTGTTTCTTTGTTGAAGGATCTTGGATGTTTGACATTTAAACGTCTGTTTTGATGTCCGGAAAACGACCGGAAATTCCGGTTTTCCGACTGGAACCGCCTGGTAGAGCAAAGTTTCTCCAGTGGATCTATGGCCATTTGATCGTTGAAAGTGCTCAAAATGTTGCTTGGCAAAGTTTGGCACATCGGGCATGATGATGCTGTTCTCCTCAACTCTTCATCTTTTGGTGTCCCTTAAAAAAAAAAAACGGTTTCCCCATCAGCCTGGCCTTGGAAAATATCTCCATATATTTCTTGAGTTTCAAAAAGCACCCCTACCAAATTCCATGATTTTGAGTAAAATCATGCATCAAGATGGAAGCAAGGATGAGATCTTCGATGACTATCATTTGGCATAGATGAACGTCTTCCAAATGAAAACTGCCCAACGAAACTTATGAGATTCCAGGATGGCAGTCCATCCCCAAGTTCTTCCATCATGACCGAGGTGCTGCGCCACTTGCTTGCCAACAGACCTCATAGGCGGTGGACCAGTCTTCATTGAACATCGCTGCATGCTGCACTTGAATGTTGCGCAATGTTGAGACATCCAAATACTCCGACATCAATTCCTCCAGCACAAGGGAGATATCCAAGATCCTCACATCAGAGAGAGGATTTTGAAAAATAGAAAGCAAAGAGGGTCAGGACATCACAAGCATGTGTATGAATGTGGCTTCTACCATGTCTTGCTTCACCAGGCAGCTAGACCAAGATATCCGGCCGGTGTCGGGCAAAACCCGGCACAAAACCAGAAACGCAAAAAACAAGCCCTAAAGATAACTTCAAAGATACCCATTGCCATTCCAAAATGAGAGCTCACTTCTGGTGACATAGATAAATATACAAGCGGTACTAATAAGAATAGAAATTGAACTGCTAGCAAATATAAACAGCCAAAAAGCAGAAAGTGATGATCCATTGGAAACGAAAACAAAAGATAATATATAATATTCATAGGTAACAGGTCCCAGCGTCACCTTCCGTAGACTGGACAACCAGTTAATATGCAGCGTCTCCAAGGGACTGCAAACCTCCTGAACGCTTCAACGGATCCACATGAAAGCCATGAAAGCGATGGCTACACTGCAACACCACTTCCATTGACTTAAAACTCTACAAATCTGTGAAAAAAAATATAAAACAAAATCCCCGAAAGAATCATGAAACATACTCCTCCGATACACATATTTTGAAAGTGGCTCAAGATCGAATAATCATCCCAAAAAGTGGCTATTTGGAATCCTGCAGAGCCACTGATAATCTTAAAGATCCATTCAGATACTGGTAGCGAATCTCAGTTCCGTCCTGCAGCACTCTCTTAACATCTTGAACACTCAAGACTTGACCGCTGCGCCAGCAAAGGTCAAGCAAGGTGGTCTGGGAAGCCTCACCATGATGGGACGAATGGACAACCACCAGGTCACCAGTGGTGAAATCCAACAGTGCCAGCAAAACAAAAAACTTCTGGATGGTTACAACCCGGTACATTAGAACTTAGAATCTCATACCAGCACAAAATGCTACATCAAATTGCTGGCTTCCTATAACTTTTCTAGGTGGTGAGTCAATCCATTTGAAAAATATGGATCATCTTCCCAGGCAGGGCTTTTGCACTTTCGCGCTAAAGCTTGTAACGTGACTTGCAGCAGACTTGCACCGAATTGCATATCAACACAACACCTCGGCGAACGTCTTGTCCGCCTAGTCCATCCATTTTGGGCAAGTTTCTCCCAATTCATCCGCCAGTTCTTCGATCAGCTCTTTGGTATGTTGACCAAACACACGTCCTTCCCCCAATTGAGTCTTCAGTTGCTTGAAGGCCTTGCAGTGGTCCGCAGTTTTGGGCATTGGAGATGCACGCAGCTTAGACAACAATGCCTGCGCTGCGAGGTCCAAATCACCAGCGGATTGGGCAGAGTCAAAGGATTGTTGGAACCATTTCTGCGCCTTCTCTTTGAACCCAACCTGTTCCTTGGCAAGGAGCCGCCCGGCCATGTAAAACCGCTCTGCTTCATGCTCCAAAGGACTGCAGCTCACCCACTCCTCGATTTTGCTCTGCAATTCACTGGCTGAGAGCTGACCTCGCAGGTACAGCAGCTCCATGGCTGCAGTAAAACAAGTCACAGAGTAAACCTCGATGATAATGACTGGCCATCGAGAGCTGTTGCCCTTAAAAAGGCCACTGTTTCCATCAACGTCCAACTCGCTACTCACCGTTCGCGTGATGCGGGCGATGCGAAAGACAGTGTCCAAGGAAAAGAGGGAGTCGTCCACGTTGATGCCACGCAAAGACATGTGTTTGGGATAGCTTGGCATCTTCTCATCCGGCCTGATAATCATCAGCACGTTGCAACGTGTCTTGGCCAAGCGGGTAATTGCACTGTTCCTGGACGAAAGTGAACTGAAGAAGGAACCTCCACCTAGAGACAACCAAAAGGCACTATCCAAAGCACACTCCTCCTTGTGCTCAGACTTTCTGAAGGCCACATACCTGTCAACCAACTTCTGCAAGCCCAACATGGGTAACAGCAAAGGTCGGTAGGTCACAGCGGTGTGATGGATGTTTGCCTCCTCAAACCAATTGAGTGCCCATTGTATCAACTGCATGCAAGGCGCCAGGGCTTCCACCAAGGCGGTGAGCTTCGCCTCCTCCAGCGCCGCGATGCCGCACCACCGAGGTGCCGACTCCGGTGCCGACCCCGTGGCGCCGGCGGCCGGCGCAGGCATGGCCTCCGCGGACGGCAAGTGTTGCACCGCCACTGCCAAGGCATCTAACAAATGTCGCAGCCACGATTCCCGCGTGTACAACCACAAGGATGTGAGCAGCAACTGAAAGGTATCACCCACAGCGTTTCGCATGGTGCTGACCATCGCTTCGGCCGTCAACTGCGTTTGCCAAAAATCCTCCAGCTCCACTTCGGCACCTTTCGCTCTCAAAGCCTCATGTCGAATTTTGTACCATTGACTGCGCAAATCCGCCGTGACCACGAAACTGCGTAAGGCAGGATCCAAGCCCGGATCGCTGGCATCCCAAGTACGGCTTTGAAGAAAAGCTTCTGCAGCATGAAGGCCATTACAAACCCTCTCCACCAAAGCGGCAAGGTTTTCCTGCTCCTCTGGAATACGTTGAAAAAGATTTGACACCATCGGGGAACCTATGCAAGACTGGCGCAACAAAGCGAATGCGTGGGCAGCAGCATGTGGTGGGGCACTCTCATTCAAATCCATCAATGACAAGACATCGCCTGTAGAGATCCGCTGCCCTGATGGGTCTGGTGCTTGAAGAGCTGAACCTAGCTGTCGTGCCAGTGCGTCAGCTTGCATCTGCTTGAAGACCTCCAAGACGTGACACAGCTCTGCATGACCAGCCATCGCTGCGACCATCTCAGGACTTTCCCCATCGCAATTAACCAAGCCATGCAGCGACACTGAACGATCATTGGCCTGCATTCGGTCCAAGAGCATCAAAGCAGCCAACAAGTTCCCGTGCTCAGCAGCTTTGTGCAAAGGCGTTTGGCCTCGACTGTCGGACACACTGGGATTGGCCTTGTGATGCAAGAGCATGTGAAGCACCGAAATGCCTCCAGCTGTTGCAGCTCCTAAGAGAGTTCCAGTGTCCGAGACATTTCGCACCTTGTCCAGAAAGTCAGCCGTCAACTCAGCAGCACCCTCACTTTGCTCCACCACAGTATGATGGCCTCCATCTGCAAAGCCAATGCCCGAACCACTCAGCAAAGAGAAGGCGGCACTATGCACCTTCTGTAGCTGTACCGACATCCGAGCAGCATCACCTTGCCGTGCTTCACGAAAGAGTTCCTGTAAAAAGTCTGCTCCAAAGCTACCGGCCAAAGCCATGGCACTTTCCTGTGCCTCCTCTTCCGGCAGCCCAGGTGGTACCGTCTTTACCGGTGTAGGCGACCGTGGTGGTGTGGCCCCTGTGGCTGTGCGGTCACGACGGGGCTGGCTACCAGCATTGTCCATGGCAACTGCAGCCCAAGGAGGAGCAGGACCACGAGGTGTGCGTGGCGTGGTATTGGAACCATCCATCTCTTGCTGCATGAGCCGAATCAAGGGATGCTCGCTGGACAAATCTGGGGCGGTGTCGCTGTCACAGGGATCGCATTGCTCCTCGCAACGCCCGATACTCTCGGAGAAGCGCGCACATCCTGTGGGCGACTCCGATGAAGTCTCAGGGGCCAAGCTTGCTGAGCATGAACTTCCCATTCTAAAACGGCTCACGCCAAGGACCCATCGACAGCGTGGCAGGATGCTCTTCAAGTGGAACAAAATGGACAGTCTGACACAAATGATTCATGTCTATGATGACACCGAAGTGCTGTCAATGCTGATTTCTACAATGTCCAAATGAGCTCATGCCGTTTTTCACTTGTTTCTGTGAAGTTTGGCTGGGGAACGACTGTTTTGTGTGGTTAAGTTTTCATGGGTGTTCAAAAAGCTGACCCAATTTCCTGTAGAGCCAAAACACACGTGTCGTTTCACTCCCAAAATCCTTCTCTCAAGTGATTCCGGAAACGTTGCCGATGTTGTTGAAGGCCAAAATCAGCTGGGTCAGAGCGGAGTTCTGTTTGCACAGCCTGGTTTCACCAAAGTTTGACATCAAAATGTTTGAAACCACGCCTCGTCCAAGGTCTGAACGAGTTGAACATCTTTGACGTCCAAGGCAGCACAAAGCTCCGTGGTAAGGACACCATCAACGAGAAAACACAGGTCTTCCCGAACGAAGTTGAAGGGTCCTAAAGGGACATTCGGGGAAAACATGATGTCACATCAATATTCGCCGATACCACCAACAGGTCATCTGGTTGAGGGAGAGGGTCAAGTCTCGATATGTGTCTCTGATTGGCATCTTCAAGTCACTTTTGCCACCCATCAAAAGAAGCATGTTCAGCTCTAGAAAACAGCTGAACCCTGTCAGCATTTCGGCTTTGGAAAACTTACTGGTTGTCTTTTTGCTGGGTTGAGTGTCTGGAAGGGTCTTCCAGCTGGTTTACATACTACAGGATCAGTTGAGATTATATAGTCACTTGGGCAGTAATCCTACAACTTTGCCATAACTGAGGGTCCTTCAGGTCGTAGCAGAAGCAAGTGCCTCAGTTTGGGGAGATGTGATTCCATGGGCAGGGCATCGTTTTTGATTCGTATCACAGTGGTCAAGAAAAGCAGGAAACTCCTGTTGCTGGACAACATCCTGCACCAGTTGACATGATTTAGAAACTGCAATTTGTATGAGATTTACACAAGCAACTGGTATTTCTATCCATCAACTGTATCAAAGTATATAGATAGTAAATCTTTCTTGTTGGTCTGGACTTCATCTATGATTATTCTTGAATTTCTCACCATGCAAGGCGTACTTATTCAACTGTGGTTTTCATCTCTGCATTTAGGGGGGTGAAAATCAAGAATTTCTTGAAGCCACAAAGGTGCTGTAGGAACACTGCCGTTGCTGCAATGGTCCAAAACTCTGGGCTTTTCAGTAGATCAGTTCCATCAGACTCGTCGGACATGGGTCAACACTTGAAGTCTATCCCGCAAGGCAGCATGTTGGGCCACGTAGCGGCTACAGCATCTTCTCGGCTTGGCGGTTCTTCAATTTCTAATCTTGCCAACTCCCAGGTGCAAAGACTTGAAGAGGCAAAAGCACTTGCAACCACAAAGAGTTTCATAACGAAAAAAGGTAAACCATTACCTTGTTGGCTACATATGCTGGCTACTTAGTACTTTTTCCTTGTCTTCTTGCTGCACCTTTCCACACATGCGCTGACAACTGGCACTCTCCTTTTTGTTTGGCACCATCTTTCGGCACTTTTCCGAGCAACTTACGCGTACAGTACCAACCCCTCGGTACACAATGGCTGCCCGGCTGAGAGTTTTCCTGCTGGCCTGTTGCCTGCTAAAAAACAGATCAACAACTGTCAGAGGTCAATATCCCTTTGAACGTCAAGGAAAACTCCAAGTCCCCACCGACCAAAGGCGTTCAATTGATGGGTGCAAAAACAACATCTTCCAACATCCAACACTTTTTTGGAAGAAATCAACACATAAACCCTGGATTCCAACAATCCAGAAGCCCTTAAGAAAAACAACAACGTCTAAACCCCCCGGATCCGGTGGAACCAAAAAAACAAACAAAATTCTGGAGAAAGGCTACCATTACAGCCTCAGCACCTCAGCACCCCTCTGATTCATGACTTTGCTGGTATGATGACCAACTTGGCCCAGTATTCTGGACCTTGTACATGGTTGCAAACGGAAACATCCCCGCAACTGTAAGTGGACAAAAATGAATCAAAGTCGTCATTTGCATTTTTTTTTGCTGAGGTGCAGCTTCTTTGTTGCAAGCACCCATCTTGGACACCTCTCATCTCAGGATATTAACAGCTTGAACCTGGTGCTCATCCACTTGATCATGGCATTCCAACAATCACAATGAGAACATGTTTTTTTGCCACATATCCACCCATTTGAATGATTTCGTTCAGCTCAGGTTCCAGGCAACGAATCTAGAATCTAGAGCGTCCATTCCGCTGCTTGAGTGGAATTCATGCAGCCCTTTCAAATACAGCACCCGGCACTGTGACCTCTCAGCATCCCAAAAATCACGACAGTAATGTCGAAGGTGCATACTCGTCATTTCACAGCTTTAAAAAAGAAAGTTATTTTGCCAGCTTCCCCCCCTTCTTGAAATAATCCAACTATGACAATACTGATGATGCTTATCTTATGTAAGGCCCATCTTAGGAAATCCCAATCCCATCCCTTGAAACACCTTTGTAACGTACACACCTCAGCAACTAATGTGCCGAAACTTTCCGCCGCTTGGGGCTTGCATCCAACAGAAGACCAAGACCTCGGCTAGAACGGCAACGGACCTTAGCCTTGAAAATAGGATCCCTTATCGAACATGGTCAACATAAAAAGAGACAGACCAAATACACCAGGAATGATGTTGAAACTGGGTCTAATTGGAAAAAATGAGTCAAAAAATGTTTTAAGATATGAAACCACTACAGTAGCGGGGAACTGACTATGTAACACCTGGTGGGTTTTGAAGCTGACCCAAAAGGATGGAACACAACAAAGCGTGGTCTCCGCATTCCAATAGTCTTGGGATTCAGGCTTTCCCGTTCTCTTCCATGATGATATGATAAACTATGCTTAGAGAAGGGGAAAAAATTCCCTTTCCCAAAACAAGATTATTTTGCTGGCAATCAAGATTCTCCCACTGCTACAACACAAAAAACTTTGCGAAACTCAAAATCCAACCAAGCAACTGTCAGCTTCCACGGCAGTTCCACCTAAAACCTGAGTAAACCACGCCGGACCACCCAACACTTGAAGCCACAACCTGTCTTGCCACTTCATGACGTGCAAACATGCCACACATGCGTCTGATTTTTCACAAGCTGGACAGGGTCGGAAGAAATCCCGTTATTGTCTTCCAAAATTCATATACTATACTGATACTGCAACTACATTTGAATGAACTGAGAGATAATCAAAAAAACATCATCATCATCATCATCNCATCCATCATCCATCATCCATCATCCATCATCCATCATCCATCATCCATCATCCATCATCCATCATCCATCATCCATCATCCATCATCCATCATCCATCATCCATCATCCATCATCCATCATCCATCATCCATCATCCATCATCCATCATCCATCATCCATCATCCATCATCCATCATCCATCATCCATCATCCATCATCATCATCGTCATCGTCATCGTCATCGTCATCGTCATCATCATCATCATCATCATCATCATCATCATCATCATCATCATGATGATCATCATCATCATCATCATCATCCTCATCGTCATCCTCATCGTCATCGTCATCGTCATCGTCATCGTCGTCATCATCATCATCATCATCATCATCATCATCATCCATCATCCATCACCAAAATGATAGTTGATAGTTGTGATACATATATCTATGTATACCACCTTAAAATCTCAAGCCGCAAAATTTCAAGCCAAGTTGCGGCGACGCTCCACAGCCGTTGTGGTGCTGCTGGAGCTGCTTCTCTGCCTTAGCTGGATGATACATGGGAGAAGTGTGAAGAATCTGATGCATGAAATATAGCACAGGAAGTTAAGTTATGCATGAAATCCTTGCCACCCCATCCACGAAAGCTGTAGGATAGGCCAAACAATTACCGAATCAGCAACCAATATATATTTTAGCTGCAATCTGAAATGATTCAAAATCATCATATCCTTCCAAATACCATGAATCTCGTGACCAACTGATCCATCACCACTTCAGTAACCTCAAAGGTCCGATCGATTCCTTCTTGAATAAATGTCACCAGTCACTGATTTGAACGTCGTTGAACCGATCTTAAAAACACTACTGGGATGTTTGTACTGAAATAAGGATCCATTTTTACCACAAATATCATAACCTCGATGTCTCTGGATGATTTTACCACGTACAGTCCTCCTTTTGATGCACTAATCAACCAGTAACCCATCCAAAAACACATCCCCGTGGCCTTCGGGAGGGGTGTCTGGTGGAGGTACTGGTGGAGGTTGGCTCGGTTGTGAGTTTTGCTCCTGGTGATTTTCAGAAACACCCCGATGCCTTTTCGCCCATTGATTCAATTGGATGATCAAGAAGGGAGTTTCAATCAGTGACGCTTCATCCCTAGTCCATACACTGTTGGATGATTCACGATTGAGAAGTAGGTTGTCCCACGATTGAGAGGGATCTGAAAACCTTTCATCAAGCTGCCCATCTTTCACCAGGAAGTCTCTGGGAGATTGGCATCGGTTGGGTGGTCTTGGAGGTCATGGCACAATATTTACCAAGAGACTGTTACAACTTGTGTTTACACGCGCATGCGAAAAAGGAGCATCTCAAATAAAACTCTCATCCTCCTCTTCCTTGATTTTTAAGCTACGGAAAAATCAACCGAACCAAGGGGCCAAGGATTTGTTTTACACTTGTTTTGTCACCACAGTTCCAAATCTCACCTTCAAAGCGGCTCCTGCGATGCCAGAGATTCCACCAACTCCGCAGGAGGCTTCACAGGCTCCTTGTGCTCGCTGCCTGAAACCAACGAGGTGTCATGGATCTAACATTCCCACTGTGCAAGTTCACTAAGACTGTGGCTCAAAATGATTGACCCCCAAAAATTGGATGCCTTTTTGTTGGATGTTTTTTTTTTAGCATCAAAAACGACTAAATCTGAGGTTCCTTTTGGGCCATCTTCATATGTGTCTATGTTGAACATCTTGAAAATATAATTCATCCAGGTTTGGCGCCTGGCTGAACTGCAGGTGCGGCCTCCACAACAGCCTTGGGGTGTATCTGGAACCTGGAACTACGAGTTATATATATATATATATAGATCCTGTTCTCCTGTAAATGATACGGAATCCACTCACTCAAACCTAGTGAACTGACATTTTTTCAAGTACAAATACTGTACCTGGAACCTGATTGCCAACCTTTCCATGCGCGGAGTCTTAGATGCCGCTTCTAGTCATATGGTGCGGGTACTTGAAATATTGATGGCCATCCAAGATGCTGATGAAGCGTTACCCTATGACTCATGCCAGGTGATTTTGCATACAATCCAAGTGCAACACGCATTTAAGACGCAAGCTGATAATATTGCTATTTAGTAATGAAAGAACCATAACAACACAAAATGATATGCGGCAGTGGTTCTTTGTCTCAATAAGTTGTTTTTCTTTATCTGACAAGTGGATGGCTCATTCAGACTTAATTAGATACGACCTCCTCTTGCTGTTTAGTGCAAGGCTTTGGACATCTGAATACAAAGCATTCTGCAGCAGAGAAGAAACAAAAACATTGAAAGTTTGAAAGGCCAAAAACAAGGAACATCGTAACGAAAAAAAAAACAAGACATATGACATATGTACAAGTACCACTGATTACTAATGATAAACAAGAACTATAACAAGAGAACCCAAAAAAATAATGAATCCCCGTGTCCCAAAAAAATCGGCTCCAACAAACTGAGTCACTGGTGGAGCTGGTGCCACAACTACTGGTGGTGGAGGTGGCATCATGGATTCTCCTTCCGGCAATGTGTTCAACCACCTCAGTTACACACAGGGAGGTCGGTTGTTGTGGACTGGACTGCGCCAAAGAAATCCTCAGATTTGGCGATGCGATTGAGAATATAGACACACATGTCACAAGCATACATATGGGACCTCACAAGAAGAATTAGGAAAGGGAAAAAAGTGCAGTCCCAATTTGGTGCCACGATGTGGAATGCTACTCTTTGGGGACGGGTATGGAAGGAGATGGCCACCTACATAGCGCCGGCTGTGATCCCTACCAACTTACAAATTGGTGCTGCCAACCATGGACAAGCCGAGCAAAAAGGAGAGAAAAGGTTATCTCATCAATATCTCATTCCTATCCTTTTGCAACAGTCTGATAAATGTCTGTCTGCCCTTGCTCGGATGAAATGAAATCAAATCGTAGTTCACCTCCCTCTCAATCCCACATGTGAAGATGGACGAATAGTTTCATACCCTTCGTTGAACTTATTTCTAGAGTGGGTTCTTTGAAGCAGAATCCCCGTGGCACTTGGGGGGTTTCCATCACTAGTCACTAGTCTCATCACTGAGGCTACAACTTCTCTGTGCAACCTTGCAGGGCTTCTGCAAAACGTCCGCAAGCCTTCACAAAGCATTTCTAGGTTCATCCAAGACACCTCTCATGCTAAAGTAAAGAACTCCCCCTTGCTGAAACAGGATGAATCTCAATTTCTTATACAGCTTGTATTAACACTTTTAACACTTTGCCCCAATCACCTCTGAAGTGGTGTTGATCCTGCAAGAAGCCACAATTGAGCTCCGAAACCAAAGAAACGTCATCCATAATCCTTTCTATGCAGCTCAGGGTTTTCAACTTGGAACATGTTATGGTCCTCTGGTCATCTAAATACTTCACTCAATTTACCTTGAACGTCCCCTTTTTTTCATGGTTTGGATGGATCCAACAAAAGCTACAATACCAGAACCCCCTTTCGCGAGGTGTCTGATGGGTCTGAAGGGACAAGAAAACATCAAATCAACAAGAAACATCCACACAAATTGACTAGTGTGTAAGCATCTCCTCATGGTAGATAGATACTCGCTGAACCACCTGATTGGAAGATAGTCAAATTGAATCATCTCCCCAGGATTCAAAAAATAAAAAAAATGTTTTAGACATCAAAATGATTGAAATCACCTAATCTAAGGCTCATCCATATCTTTCCAACTCTTCCAACCCTTCCAGAAATCACGATTTTCGTTGAATCCTTTTTGGCCTCTCCCATCTGTTCCGCACTCTGCAGTTGCAGCTGCTGTTGTCGACGCAGTTCTGAAGAACTTTGACGTTGCTGTTCTGCCTCACTGCGATGCCTGGGTCAACAACTCCAACAAAATGGGATCCCCCAGTCTAGAGCAACTGGGCATCAGTTCCTTGCTTTCTTCGGATTCTGTTCTTAAGTCTTTTTTTATTTCTCTCGGAAAAAAAAAACTCAACATGTCAAAATGTCAACCCGATTTTTTCTTCCGATTTTACCTACGAAGTACATAAAACAAAGGTGGTAAAAACACCAGGTAAAACAACCAAACAGGTTCACGGCCTGGACACACGTTCCTCTAAGGATTGGATTTCCTGTTTCGCTTTCTCCAACAAGTCCTTCCAAGCTGCCAGCGATGGCGATGGGACTGGATTCGTGAAAATCCAAAACAATACCCTGTACGTTGTCTCAAATATCCAAGTTGGACCTCCATTGCTTTTGTTTCGGACATTTGTCAGAAAGACAACCATTTGAATATAATGTTGCACTGCCTTTTTTTCAGTTGGCAGATGTTGGCAGACATATCATCAAAAATACAGGATGAACCGATGAAAGACGTAATTTATGAGACACTGGAAGAGATTCACTGCTATTCCCAAGTCGCAAGTCCTCTGCTTGAGCACTACTCTTGACCGCTCGCTCTACCTCGCTCGCCAAGAGAGCCTCCAGAAAATGAAGCCGCTGCAGCTGTTTTTGGTGTGGAGCTGAGGAGGCTGTAAACAACCATTTGTTGATTTTTTAACAAGGGTTAGTTCTATCATGTTCTATCAGTTCTTCCTGTTTGTATTGCTCCAACAACGAAAGATTTCTTGCAGTCAGAGAATGAGAACACTCACCATGGAGACAGGCACCGAATGCACTTTTTAAGCACGCCCTTTCATTTGTATCAATCGAATCTGCAGCCCAGGAAGGATGATCCACTTTACTGACCACAGGCGGATTAAGCAGCTGCATTTATATGACATTATGGATGCCCATCTTTGCAGACATCAGGAAACTACGCTGGCACCCGGTTGAGTCGTCAAACATTATAGATTCTTCTACGAGTACCAGGCAAGGGATACTTCTGAAAGAATACTGAATACAGCATCCCTATAAACTGAAACTGCCTGTTGAACCCTACAGAACTTTGAAAGGATGGAAGGTGACATCCTAATGATACACTAAACTCTCTGAGAAAAAAGGAGCTCTGCGACTCCAGTGGCATCAAGTTTAATTGGCTCTACCTACTTAGCGAACTCCCGATATAAGTTGTAAATCCATATCGTAAGCTCCGGTAAAGGTTACTAAGTTTGTTCAACTTTCGCAGTTGTGATTTCGTTGCGGTATCGGGTATCATGCTATTGAAACAGCTTTGCTTAATGCCTGGATCTCATAGGGCTCAGGTAACTGGCAAGAGATGCTCCTCCAACACACCGGAACCACGATTTCCCATAAAGCGCTTCATCACTAGCAACGAGCCGATGGAAAAGAACAGAACAGTCGCCAAGATTCCTTGAAGGTATGAAGTCCAGGAGAGCAACCAAGTTACCTCCAAACTCTTGGGAATGGAAAGGTATTTCTTTGGCAGATTCTTCACAAAAGCTTGAAGCAATAAGGGTTGAGCACTGATGGCATTGATGATATTTTTCTTTTCACATTCCTTCGTGCTTTCTTCCAACTCTTTGGTCAGATTTGTCACTATCTCTTCACATGGGTCTGCCAAGAATTTTGTCCCCTTGTCTTTTTTCAATGGTTCGCAACACTTCATCACTTCATCTCCCAAGGGTGGTTGCATCTTTGACAAGTCATACTCCGCTTCGCAAAGGCATTCCTCGCATTTCTCTTGTCGAGCTGGTGGTAAGTTCTCACCTCAGGGATCCCGAAATATGAGGGAAAACCAGAAGCTTAAGTTGCATGGTGCCATATGGTGATTCTTTAACGCTTTATGCATTCCCGGGGAGGGTATATATGATCATCACAAACCCGAATACAACCAGAAAGCCCCGATAAGACGCCTTTCGCTTGTACTTATGTGTTATCTACGTCTACATCAAGAAACTTCCAACCTTTTAACTGCAATACTGGGATTTGTGAACACTCAACAACTCGGAAACCGCTTCTTTCTCAGCTTGATGCAAAAGTTATTTTTTTCTGTAGGTTAGGTTTTTTCCTCTGAATAAAAAACTTCACTGAAAGCGTAAGAACTCGTCACCATCGCATTTGTCACAAAGCAAATCCCAACACTCAGCTGACAATTTGTCAGTCAAAGTCTGATTGGCTTTAAGCGCTGTGGCATTGAGGCATGTCCCCACTTCTTGAATCGTCTCCTGGTGTGCTGAGAGCCACTTGAATAAAGGATACGAAGTTGCCATGATGACACTACTCACCACCATGATGCTGAACACCACACCCAGGCAACAACCACCCAGGCAGGCACAGCAACGACCACGGCAGCACTTGGGACAACACATCGTTTGGAACGCGCAGCTTCGAAGCTTAAGATGTAAATCTCCTTGTAACTTTGAGCCAAACCAAGGCATAAGGTCACAAGGTGATGACGTCCTTTCCGACCGAACTCAGAGATGGGATGAAATTTGGGGGGGAAACACATAGAAAGCACTAACTGAAGATCAACATTCATCGGTTTTATGGCGTTTTGGATCATGAAAAGTCATGTTTGGTCCTCCCCTCCAGCTTCCCAACTCGTTGCCGTGCCAAGCCGACCCCACACCTGCTGATCCTCAAGACGTTCTTTCCGTGTCCGTTCAGCATGTAACTCCTAACCAGAAACAGAGGGGAAGGAAACCTGATAGTAGCCATACAAGCACTATCAAGCACCAGCTATTTCTACATTGAACAACATATAGAGATGTGGTACATCATCTTCCTGTTTCCAGGGGTTGATTTTCAGGAATCCATCGTATAAATCGACCAACTACTCGCGCGGCCTAAGTATTGGCCATTTGAGATGGTCCTTTATTTGGCAACATACGGTGGCCCAGGTAGGACAAAATGGGCTAACCAATAGATACTGATGAACCGAGACTGAACCACAGCAGCGACTGTCATGAAATATAAACTCAGATAAAAGGGTCTAACTAGGCACTCAACAAGCAGCTTTTGCAGCTTCATATCGACGTCTTCTCCCAGCCAGTCTCGATTTCTCGTATACATTCACATCTTAACATGTTTTCAATTTGGCCAGGAGTCATATAGAAATGAAATCTAGGAAACCCTCTGTGACAATCAACCTGCAAGGTGAAGGGGCCTTTCTAAGCCTTCCACTTTAGACCATGGAAACTATTCACACAGACCACACGTCATGTTGACAGTGGTGAATTTCTTCCAGTTGGAAACGCCAAGAAAGCACGACATCTATTGTGATTTAGCCAAAACACCTACCATGATGCTCACCGATGGCAAAGAGTGTTTTCATCTGTTCAACGACCACCAAATCGAATCCACAGGCGCATCACAGCATGGTACAGCTGTCCCACAGGCCAACCGACTATAGCAGTCCTGTTGCAATTTCTCCATCTCTTTCTGTGCCGCCTCTGCCTTTTGTTGCGCCTCTTGAACCTCTTTCTCCAGACCTTACTGCCGTGATGACCTCCAAAACTGTCGCCTTGTGATTTCTTTTGCAAAGCGATTCACGTATTCTTGCCATATTCCCCCCTTCCGATTTTTAGGTTACCATCATAAGTTGCTAGCCATTTCTAGACAAACAACCGCAACCATGCCAAACCAATGTGGGTCAAACTTGAGTTCTGATCTACCAGAATGGTTGATCAGAAAACATGTATCCAAGGTCAAAAACAAACAAATATTGCATCTCGGCATCTCACAGTTCCCTACAGTAAAGTACCGCACTGTTTTGGGGCCATTCAAAACTACGTCGCCAAACAAAAACAACCATGTTTTCTACACGTCTTCTTGGAAACATGCGAAGAGTGTGGTTAACCTTCAAACAGTTTTCTTGCTGTTTATTTTCATGGCTCCCGCGGCTTAGCAACCTGATATGTACCTCTTTGAACTGTCCGAACATTCTTAAGCACCTAGAAAGATGGAATCAAGTTGCACCTGGAACTCCATCTTTTGGGGGGCACCACTATTCGCCGAAGATGCCATGAAGGCAACAACGACAACAGAGTTGTCTTTCCAAATAAAAAAATGTCCTTGACACTCCAATTGCCTAGCCCAGACACTGGTAGCTTCCTCATGAGCTTGTCGAAAAGCTTCCTGGGCACTTTCCAACCTGCTTTTGATGTCAGCGAGGCAATGGGCACCTTTCAGACTTCAAATATGGAATTGGATGTCGCATGTCTAAGGGAAATGGTTGTAAAATTGGTTATGACCCTGATAGATAAAATACATATTACATACAAGTCGATGTAATTAGTAGTTAGTGATACATAAATATTAGTAAAAAAAATTGCAATCATCCCTGTCAAGTATTCTGTGCGTGTCGGTGCGTATGATTGAAGTCTTGTGTGCAACATTCATTTGTTCCTCGATCTGTGCGCGCATGTGGTACAGCAACACCACTATCTTATCCTGATCAAACTTGGTTGCATATCAACAAACTCATTTTCTATCGACCAATCTGCAGAAGCATCACTATATCAAATCAACCACATATCTGACATACCCTCCTAAGGCTTCTAAGGTTTAACATGGAACCTGAAAATGGCACCCTGGAATAGGAGATTCCTTTTGGAAACCATCACTTTCAGGTTCCATGTTAAACTTGGAGAGGGTAACCCAAATTCCACATCTATTGAACAGCAAGGACCCTGGCACCCTTCCAACTGGGCTCACCCCCCACGTCTTGGCCGGCCCGGTCACGGGGGGTGCCGCCCGAAGCTCTCCAAGCTCGTCGCGGAGCCGTGCAACGGCGGTCTCCAAACCGGAGGCCTGCCATGCTGTTGAGAAATCATGGCATACAGTCAATGGTTGAAGCACTGGATGAAGGTTTACTATCTATATAGTATTACGGTATATATGGTCATGTTTCAGTTAGGTCTGCAGAAATTAAATGGATGCCATTTGTACGTACACGTATTGTTTCACTGTAGTTTTTTGAGATGGTACCAGACAATGTACCAGTAAGTAATGGCCTCTGAGTGCACCTGCATTCAATCACTGTTCATAAATCACGGTCTTGAGTAAACTCTGTTTGGAACTACAGTATAGATCATAACTCACCATGTCTTGAAAAAGATGCAGTTCCCCCGAAAGAGCTATCCCGGATAAAGCAGCAATTCTTCAAGGCTTGTTGCTTCTACATACATTTAAGGCAGGGAGATTACGTAGTTCAAACCATTCATATACTTCAGCGATATCCCTGGATGTCTGAAGTGGAACATTTCACCAACGGACAAAAATTCAGGTCAATATGCAGAACTGCACATCTTTAGCCTACTCTGCAATGTCTAAGCATATTAATTGAGGTGGTTCGTGTTCACCCTCATCTTTTTGCTAAAAAAACAAATCCTAAGCTTGTCGGTTTACCGACAAATTGAAGCTTGATTCAAAAGAATGACACCAAGTGTCCTCTATTTGGCACCTCAAAATGAAGATCAAGGTATTATCATTATACAAGCGAGTCGAAGGATCATTTGGATTCAAGCTGACCAAATGGAAGGATCTTACTGCATTGCAACCACACCTGGTGTATCTGAATGTCAACAAATTCAAGTTTCGACCCCTTGAAGAGAAGCAGAAGTCACTCAGGATGAGTTTTCCAAGTATTTCGTGCAATAAGTTTAATATATGACCAAGCATGATATCACCAAACCTTGGAAGGTCAGGAGATGTCATCCAATCGAGGGAACATCCAATCCTTCATCAAGAAACATAAGGTGACCTCCAAACAAACAACAAACATTCACCTAGAAAAAGGCATTGTAAATGGAAGTCGAAATGTCAGTTCATATTTCTTAAACCATATTCTGTTTAATGGTTGTTGGTAAAGAGCCTTGACTACACCATGCCATGACTCCATCCCATCTCTCCTTCTGTGCAAAAGCTGTGAGTTCAATCTCTAAAGCTTCATGTTTTTGTTGTAAGGAGGTCTGCGTAGACCTCAGCCAGGCACAGCCGCCCGTGTGACCGTGGATGAGGTTGGGTTTTTTTTTCAAAATTGATGCTTTAGATGCAGACAGACATGAGAAATGCAGGAAAAAAAAATGTCCATGCCAGGATTTCTCACACAGCTAAATGTTCCCTTTCAACCAACAGGAAGTTCAACCTGAATTTACTCTTAGACTCTTAGGCTTAAGAAGTTGGCTTCATCTCTGGAAGTTGATGCCGATGATCTTTCAGCTTGGCAGCCTTCGATGTTTGGTGATCAAAGAAGGTACTACTACAAACGAAGGAAATGTATGGAAATGTCTAGCCCCAATGCAAAATAGATCTTGGAAATATTTGTATAAGCATCTCGGAAAAGTACATGGTTCACTGGGGCCTAATGATTACGGAGGTCAAAAGTGGATGTTATTTACACTGTCGCGCAAAAGCGATGTGCCAGATTCGGGCTACGAGATCCCCCACCTCAAAATATTGATCAGGGACCCTGCATGCCTCTAGGATCTTCTCAAGAGTGTACCATTCCGTTTCTGAAACATCCATTTCCGAGGTTGGTATTCAATCAACTTCCACATTCGACGTCCGCTCTTGTTTGTTTTTTCTTTGGCATCTTCATTCTGTCCATGCTATCCGTTCTGAAATCAATTGACCCAACAAAAAGGATGCAGCTTTGAGTAAATATTTCCAACCTGCTGAAGTCAACCACTCATTGAAGTCAACCCTCACTAATATCGACACTCACGATAGAAGTCCACCCGTTTTCGCCCATCAGTGAAATCACCGTTGAGTTCCAGCAAGCTTATAGTATGTCACCAAGCTGAAAAATCCTAAAAACAAGACCCAAACATTCAACCCAATTTTTGGGCTCCAAAAACAGGCCTTTTAATTCCATCTTTCAATTCATTTCTTCATGATTTTGTAAAGTCAGAAACCCTTTGTAGCCAACTACGGTGCCTCCATCTTCAAGGCTTCTCGACCTTCCAAGGCACAAGCCTTTCTTCGACGTTCCTCTTCCAAATTGGCTTTGGCTTTCCGCAAGTCCCTGGTGAAAATCACACATGGCCCCTTTTCTTATATATAACAGGGGAACCCTTTGTAAATGTGTATATATATATATATTGGCCACCATGGCTGGAGTGAAGCCCAACGTTCCTTGGGTTTTCGACGGCTTCGACGGGTTCGTTTCGGTTGGGTGGAAGTTTTTTTGGGGGTGGAGATGTCCGGTGGTGGTAAATAAAAAGCCGGTGGGTTTTTGTTGTAAGTAAGGTGTGATTAATATACTTGCGATCATTTTTTATGATATGAATTAAATTACAATTAAATAAATGGAAAGGATTTGAAATTCAAAATGCTTTGTTTCATGTTTAAATAGACATTTACATTCTGCGGCAGCTGCACTTAAACATTTACGTTCTGCTTTAAGATGTTGGTCCTTGCTCACCTTCATCGGTCAGTTCTGACACAACAAGTCCACAGTTTAGGCCACCTAGCCTTCAAATGAAGGTCATCTTTCGCCAAGGCTTTAGCAAAACTTTCGCCAAACTTTCGCGAAAAATCTCCAATAGTTTTTACAAAATGATACATTTTTACACACTAAACAATAAATACCTTTATTTACAATGCAAAATTAGACATGTATACATGAACTTTCGCCAAAACTTTCGCAAAAAAAAAATACTTTCGCCATTTCAGAAAAAAACTTTAGCCGACTGTTCACTACATACCCAAAGGCTTACGCAAAGGAAACCCCTTTCATGGACCTTTTGCTCAACTCTCATATATATATATCCTTTATATATGGCAAAGATGTTGTACAGAAATGGAAAAGTTCATTTTAAAAAAAATCCTTGGGGGTGTTTTTCGCTCACTCCATAGTCACTTCATGAATATCACATATCCAGCAGCAGAATTTCCATTTGACTTCACTCTTCACGACGTTTGTCTCTAGGGGTCCAACATCCAAGATTTTCCCAATGGGCTGATTCCTATGGTGAGGACTCCAGCCTCGAGAGGCTTTCGCTCTTGGAGCGTTCCTCATCCAGGCGCCGGCGTGCCAACAGCAACTCGCCAGTGATCTTGGCTTTGCACCTTTGGGCAGAATACCAAGACATTTCGTTACATTCGTTACTTACATCACATTGCATGACATACCAAATATTTATGTATATCATATTTGCATGCATATACATATACACCTCAATCATTTATCATATTTCTGCATCATTACGTATCCCTATAAATCCTTACTTATGAGCAGGGGGAAAAGGTCTGCATGCAAACTCTGGTTTGGGTAGAAGTCTTCAGTACGGAGACCACCTGTGAAGACCAAGGCAATTACCATCGTATTGTATACCTGCATCTGTATGTGTATACATATAGAGTGTATATATATATATATATATGTTTGTATGATGTGCATGTACAAACATCCCGCATGTATAAACAAACTGTATACAAACTACCTGTTGGGATGCTGTCACCGGACACTATTAACCATACCTCACGTGATTGGAATCCTGTTGCCGCAAGCACCAAGGAGCTGCTGTTCTTGCATCAGCAAATCATGTGCAAATCCTTCTGCTGTGGTGGATGCACGCTTCGGAGGCTGGCAGCTTTGTGAGAAGGAAGGTGTCTCCCCGCCTTGTCACTAGTAGCGGGACTTGGCAACGAAATCGGACATCTGAAAGGATGAAGTTTGGTTGAGAAGCGAGCTTTTTAAACACCAAAACATGAATTGCTGAATGATTGGAAGTAAGAAATGACTTTCCTTTTTTCCAATTTTATCCAGTTGTCAATATCTTGATTCTCATGCAGATTCAGTGAGCTTCAAAGTCGATGAGAACTGATGTTGTTGAAAGCAGTGCAATCCTGCAGGTGCTAATTGGTAATTCATGAATGTATGCCATGTTTTTAAAGGTTTCATGCATCCCAGGTGGTGCAGGATTTCTGTGATCAACAGTGTTTATATAGGGGCCCCAGTCCATAAAACAACCCATCATCTTGTGACACCTCGCTGTGCTGTGCACTTCTGATGGCTTGTGGTATCACCTGGCAGCTGCCAAAAACATGGAAAACTGAGATGAAAAAGCACAAAAACGGTACGGGGACATGATGTAACTACCAATGATATAGATAATATTATCATATTTCACCAAGTTGCAAATTTAGAAATCTCGCCATTTTTCCATGCCCTCAGGCCCTCATGAGTGAGGGGGTGACTTACAGATCCTGCAAAATCATTACCGCACCTCTTCCGACACCTTTAGAGCCTTTAAAAACACATCAGTGGTTTCAACCCTGTTTGGGGGAAAGCTATACACAACGATATTTGTTTGCAAAAAACTTGGGATGCTCCAACACTCCCTGACAATAGAAAGTGATATAGCAAAGGAATCCCCTACTAAGAAGCTGATATCCCTTGGTTCTCTGTTGCAGGATGGGTCCGAATTTTACATTATAAATCCATGGACGTGTTCCCAATTTAGGAAAGGAGTATGAAGGCAACAAGTGTTCTCCAACTAGTCATCGCATTGAGTGTCATGACACAACCACACAATAGTTCAAGAATTCTATAGCATCTGGGCAATGGTGGCTAGTGTCACACCTGTCAATGCAAGAACCATACTCCAAAATTACTCTGCCCAGAACAAGAGATGAATAAGGACTCGGGGGAAATAGTGGCCGGCAATTGCAGCAAACAACAACAACAACAACAACAACAACAACAACAACAACAACAACAACAACAACTACTACTACTACTACTACTACTACTACTACTACTACCACTACTACTATTACTATTACTAGTATTACTACCACTAAACTCACTAAACGTACTAAAACTACTAACCTTTGTCATCATTTGTGTACTGATCAACTTGGGTGGCCTTTTCCCTCGACCAGCTCAAGGCGAAATTGCACCCGCAGAGCTGGCTCCACTGTGCTATCCAAGGCACCTGATGCTACGTGCAGGGAGATCTTGTCTTCAGTTAGGCCTTATAAATATGGCATTAATAGTGTATATATGTATATGACATATTATTAGTACATGCAACTCTTCAAAGGATAAACCAAAACATTTTGTATCTTAGAAGGTCACAAGCAGGAATGAGGAGCGTGAAAAGGCGTTGAAATGGACCTTGCCAAGTCCTTTATGAAAAGGAGTGAAAGGTGAATCGATGCTTTCATAGTGTCTTAACCACCCCAACTGCTTTGCTATCCTTTACAAAAACTTCCCTTTGAAGGGGAAAAGATCCATGCGAATCTTCGGTGTCCATTTAGTCTGGGGCACCCAGACCTGGTGGATGAGGTTTCGTTAGGGCGATCACATCTCCCACGCTCAGCTCAGCCACTTGTCCCTTGACGATACGGTCATCATTGATGTAGGTCCCTTGGATGCGAAGAAAAAAAACAAAAAGTTCATCGATTGATGTGCTTTGTGATGTCAAAAATCAAAGTTACCGAAGAAACAAACAGAGCAATGAAATGCCAACAATGCATAAACGATGACTCATGACTATCCTTTGTGTTCAATAGCGCTTAGAATGGGTCTTGTTTTCCAATGCCGTGTGCTGCTCGGATTTTTTTCTGTGCCATTTCGTAAATGCATAAGCTGTCAAGGCGCCATTGGTGCTGCAGTCAGAAATCTTGAGAGTCTCGGAAATCGAGATCTCACAATGCCTCTCAAGAAAGAGCCCACCAAGCATCACACTTTTTCGTGTTGGATGTTGGGTGAAGGTTTCTGGGCCAACATCACTGGCGAAACCCAGGATGTTGGGGAAAACTGCCGTGACTGGAATTTCAATAAAGGAATCCAGACCACAAAAAAGGGCTATCCAAAGGTAAGTCAATGGTTCGTTGGTGATTTCATTTGGCAAGTGATACTCCCGACTATCAGGGATTTCCAAGGCTTGACCACCAACCTCCAACTTTTCGAAGCCTCCCACTAACCGAAATGTCGTTGCACACCAAGGTGTTGTTCGGCCGACGGCCAATCGTTACTGCACCTGGGGCATAAAACACTCCAAGGTTACTCCAAAAACTGTGGCTCCTAAAACTGTACCAATGGGCCCTAATCTCATAGGATTTATTCATCAGTGTGAATAGGAATCATGACAATTGCCTTTGAAATGCAATCACAACAGAAACTTAGTCCACGGAAAAATGTGTTTTTTTCATTATTTGGATGATTCCCACCATGTCTTCCTCTTCGAAACCAATCAGTGCTCTGGCGTTATCTTCACTATCTCGTGGAAACACAAAAATTCAACTCCTAGCCAGCAGGGTATGGTCGGGCCCTCAACTGAAACAACTGGAGGCGAAAAAAAAGGACAAGTTTTTGGAGCACATGTTTTTTGTAGAAAAAAAAAGGACTGATTGTATATACGTTTAGAATCAAAACATGCCTGCTTTATATATTTCATATTTAAGATTCCTTCAAAGTCACGCACGAAGCAGATCCATGTTTTACACAAAAAATCCCTGCGACGAAGGCGCCGGAGCTCGGAAGCGGAAAGGGCGGATCATGAGAATGTAGCGGTGCCAGCTGCAGCGGCATAGATTTCCCACGCCAGCCGCAGCAGTGCTACGTGTTTTTTTTGGAAACGTCCCGTGGAAACGCACCACCAAAGTGCAGCTCTGTTTTTTTTGAAAGTAGCGAAAAACATTATCTGAACATCTGATGGGTTGAGTGCGAGGTTGCTCCAACTTAATGACTGGAGACGTGCCGGCTGTCTAAAATGATTTCGTGTATTTCATGTTCAAGATCATCTAAGTCGTTTTTCATCAAGGCAGCAGCAGTTTGTCTTGCAATTTGGCAAGCGCGTGTTTCATGCCCAAGAATCATTGGGGTTTGGTCGCCTAGTTCTCATGACTTTGCTGCTTATCATTCTCTGCTGCATCAGTCCTAGTCCTGAAAGCCAATGGCCTGACGTCAAAGACTTTAACGTGCCTTCCGGGTGATTTGGACATAGACACAGTTGGATGACTCTGAAATGTTGTGCTAGGAGGACAGAGAATGCTGGGCAAAAACAGGGCATCACACCTGTCACGTTTGAAATCACCTTAATTAGCAATACAGAATGTTTAATACGTACATACATTCGTCAAAAAACAACAAAGCTCTATGTTTCTGCTATCTAAATTTGCCATCAAAAAGCGGACAGGTTGAGTGACTGGTGATGCAACAGATGGCCAATCAAGTCTGATTCCTGAGCTCGTGATAGTGAACATAAATATGTCTGGCGGTGCTATGGATCTCAGCGCAGTCTTTTTCCATCACCAAAAAGAACTTCCAGACCAGAGCACAAAGTGATTCACATTAAAGCAACAGAGTTCTAAGTCAATTTTTTGTTGCTTTCACCGAGACTTACTTGGATAAATGATGATAACTGTTTATCAAAAAATCAATCAAACAGCAAATTTCAACAACTTCAAGATGACTTGTAACTCTTAAAGAGTTGACAGTTGAACCTCCACATGATCCCAATCCAAAAGAGGGGTTCCAATCCACACGAGCCATGGTCCATTTTTTCACTTTTCTCTGTCGATGTCGGAAAGTTGCTGGATCTTTTGCCGTCAAAAGTGTGGCTCCGTTGGTGAAACATCCACTTGTAGACAACCGCCTTCACAATGAATAGGGGAAGATTGAAGCAGCACAGAAAAATACAGAAATCACCAGGACACAAAAGCTAAAAAACAAATCCAAGTGAATGCATTGAATTTGTTCATTGCTATTTCCTGCTTAGGTATTCTGTTCCTTTCAACAAGCTTCCAACCCTTTCGACCTCAGAGCTCTTCAGGTTTCAACTGGCAAGGCGGTGGAGAGAGAGGTGATGTGTTGAACCTCCAATCCACTAACCATCCTTTGCCGTAAAAATGGGCCATATGAAGAGGGTTTTTCCTTGGGAAAAATGGAGATATTCCCTTCCATGTTAGGTTGTGAACAGGTTGCCATACCTGGTTGAAAGGTTTCAATCATTCCTCGTATTGAATCACCACTTAGACAAAACCTGGAAGTCCAAGTACACGTTTCGATGTTGATGTCATCCGAAGACCTTGAACCATAGTTCTAGCATATCATGCTGGTCCCATCATCATCATCATCATCATCATCATCATCATCATCATCATCATCATCATCATCATCATCGTCATCATCATCATCATCAGCAGCAGCAGCAGCAATCAATTCAATCAATTATCTTCGATGGCCCGCTTTCAAATTTGTTGTGAACCACCATTCCCATGAAGTTTTCATGTTTGAAAGTGTGGTACCAGGATGCTTTGCATACAACCACTTCTTGTGATTCAGAACATTTGATCCTGGTTGGTTCAGGAGTAGAGTTTGGCGCCTCGTCATCTCAACTACTGAACCCCCCCGCCGAACTTCAAGGAATGTGGAGGAACAACCTCTCCAAAACTTGTCTTCTGCATCAACAAAGTGCCTGTGTCTTCAGCACTCCAAAGCGTTTCTTGCACCTTACAAACACAGGCCACACGCCATTGACACGCAAATTTCACAGGTTTCAAGCCAGCAATGTGACTTGGTGCAGCAATCGTTGATGTAAACCTTGCAAAGGAAGGAAGCGCCACAGTGTCAAATGTGGCTATAGACCTCAACAATGTCTACTCCTCTTTGAAAAAAATGAACAAGTCATGACTACAACAGGGCTTCTCCCAGCATCTGTAGAAGTATAAATGAAGCCCCCTATGAAACTAGATGAGATCCGAGCTCCCCGACTTGATCCTGTGCTCAGAGTACTTGTCATCCGGAGAAAACCTGAGGATTTTGAACCCAGCGGATCCAGCTGGATGAAGTGGATTTATATTGAGATGCATTTAACCTATAAAATATGGAAACACCCGGGCATTAACTCAAAAAAATATTTATCAAACTGCACCTTCATTAACTACTAGTTCAAGGGCTCATTCGATGATGTTGGAAAGGATGTATATGAGTCTCAAATACCGCACCCTTAGCAACAAAACAACAAAGATTTAAAAAAAAAAGTAAAACCCACCTGGAAAGGATCGATGGCTAGCAACCTCCCATGTTTTTTTGGTTTATCCATGGGTTTTTTACTGATCCACCGTTTTGGGGAGTGGCAATCGCCATCTTGCCTGGCTGGGTGAGCTGAGAAGGTTGGCTTCTCTTCCTGAAGGACAGCCGAGCCGTTTTTTGGAGAAATGGGAGATGACATGGGGATTTTCGAAGCACGTTTTTTGATACCCCCCGGCCCTAAAATCTCAACATGTCGCGAGTTGGTGAAAATCCATCCAAAAACTAAATAGATGTATCTAGTTTATAGTTGTCTGAAGGGGTTAGATTTCCCATTGCTTATTTTGGATGGGAGGATCAACAAAAACCTTTAACCACATAGTCGTGGTGATGAAAGAAGATCTTGAGACTTTCGAATAAATGAAGCATGTTTGGATTTAACTCCAAGGTATTAAAATCATCGAACTTCCCATCCCGGAAGGGAGCCAACATTCGTTTGGTCCTCCAACTTCCACGAGTCGTTTGTTTCCAATGATTGCTTGGCAATCGGAATCTTCAACTAACCAGTTGAGAGATATGAAACCCAATTGCACAAATTTGGATTTTTTTCAATGTCAACTGCAGGGTGAAGACTCCATCCACAGGACCTTAGTTTACTAAAGGCTAGCAATTCACAGAATTTTCTGGAGGACTTCTTGAGATCCCCCCTTCGCTTCATTGGCCTCTCCCTGCACAACACTGTCGAGGGTATAGACCTGGGTCCCGACTGTTGTTGGGGCTGCTCCATCAACAGGGCAAGACATGGGTACTTTTTTTGGAAAAAGATAGAACCATATAGGTAGTTAGAAAGGCTGCAACCTAAAATTGATGGTTACCTGCGAGTAATCTTCCTTTATCTATAAGCCTAAAGTTTCCAAATAGTATAAAGACTGCCTATGTCTCAGCCTTTTCAAGGACCTCTAATTCTACATCCTTTGGTTCTCAACCAGGTATAAATTGGTATATATGTTTAGCCTAATTTTGTAAGTCCATGGGTCCATGAGTCACATTTTTGTTGGGATTGCCAGATGTCCTTTGCTCCAAAATTCCATCGGCAAGAGACCCTCTTCCCATTCTCGTTCAAGTAATAGCGAAGCCTCAGGGACCAAACCAACGGTACCAAGCGGGTGGTTAAGTGCCTAATCTGTTTACAAACAAGGTGACAATCAAATAAAATTAACTGATCAGCTGATCCTTTCAATCAACCTATGCTGACAAACGGTGACATGAACATAGTAACATAGTACTTTTGTCCTTGGTGTTTTTGAATCAAAACTGATAGTCTAAAAAGATCTAAAAAGCATGTGATTTAGAAGCTCAAAACATTTGAACTGTCTCTTCAATATAGATGTCCTGGAGTCCCTGAGTGCCCAGCTGCATCTTGCCAAGACTGATGCAAAATCATCCAAGCTGCTAGCCGCAACAGCAACACCATCCAATTCTTCTCTGTGCTATTCCATCCCACTCTGGTCCCCTCAAGATCGTCATTCTACCCAAAATGAAAATCACATAATTACAAACAAACTATCAAAACAAAGGGTATGTCTTCATATGACCATTGACATACAGTCCTACAGCATGTTCATCAACTTCAAGATTTCAGACACCTTAAGTTGGACTTTGGTAAAACAACATCACCTGCGGATCACTGGTGAAGTCACTTTTGCACAAGTTTTTCAGCTGTTTCTTTGATCTCAAGCTCCACGAATCTCAGCCCCTACAGGAACATTGGAATCCACCAGAAGTGCGTAGCAAATGCACGGAGATCTGGATGCTTGGCATCGCTTTTCAAAAGTCATTTTTGAGTTGATGGGATATTTTGAAATTTCTATCTTAAAACAGAAATTAAACTCAAACTATTTGAATTCAAGGAAAAAAAAACAACTGAAGTCCTGTGTTTGGGACATCCTGATGTCTAGAAGATATCCTGGCTTTCAGGACTTGTCCAGCATGGCGGCTCCGTTAGGCTCGGAATCTGGAAGTACATGCTGATGTGCCTTGCGAGCAACATTCCTCCACAGTGTATGTTAGAAACGTTCCAAAACAGTTGTTTTGTTCTGCCTACAAATGATATGAATGTGTATCAAGACGGCAACATGTTCCCAAGGTACGATGAAATGACATACGGAACTCTTTTTCACTTCTCTGCACTTACTCCAGATCTCTGGATAGCCTTTGAAAGAATTGGTTCCAACTGATACTAGAGAAAAATATCGCAGAAACTGCGCTGCACAGAGTACAGGTCCACAATCTCAATTTCCACCACTTCAAAATTCAATCCACTTGCAATTCGTGGCACCTTACCTCATTTGCATCTGCTCATCGCTGCTTGATCTGAGGTCCTCCGAAGGTCTTCTCAATGTTTCCCAAGGCGGTGTCCCAGTTCACCTTCTGGAACAGCTCATCAACGTTGCTCTGCTTGGCCACCAAGATGGCACGTTTGCCATAGGGCACCGACTTGAAGAGCTCCACTGCCAAACCACCAGGGCTCATCTCAGCAGCCAACCAAACCCAGCCCTTGCCATCATCCTCCACCTTTTGGGTCTCATCAACGCCATAGCCCACACCGCCCTTGGTCACGAACATAGGATTGGACATCTGTTCCTTCAGCTTTGCCACACCCACGGCGATGTCCTTCTTGCCGATGTTGCCAGGAGGAGGTCCCTTCCAAAGTCCGCTGTAGCGCTTGAAGCCCTGAGGAGTGAAATCACCATGGAAGAACTTCACCACCAACTCGGAAAGCACGGTGCCCTTGGGTGGATCGCCACCAGCACCAGTCAACAAGGAGTTGTAGAAATTCTGGATATCAGCATCACTGATGTCATACTCACCACCACCGCGAGCTGACAGCGCAACGGGGCTGTGTTGGCGTGACCCTGCAGCTGGCGCGCTCACAAAAGCCAAGCGCGTGAGGGTGAAGGCCCCAGCGCAAAGCAGGGCTGACACCAACAGACGATTGGAGGCACGTGGCATGGCTGGAATCAGGGTTGGAGAAACTGAGGTGCACGAAGCTTAGCTTGATCCGACAAGGAAGAACAGCCTTGAAATCTGTCTGCTGGTGAGAAAAATATGGTAAAAAAAGCACCAATGAACACACTAAAGTGCTACAGTAACATATA
>DF239709.1:2017-169335 GCA_000507305.1 Breviolum minutum Mf 1.05b.01 | reverse complement strand
ATGACAAGCCAGCATAAGACCGGTACTCATCCATTTTACATAGGTATGTATATACACATATATACACATATTTATGTACATATATATACTTCTCAGAAGGAATGTTTACATATTTTTTCGTGAGAAGAATTTTTGCTGCGTTCAGTCTACTGTTTAATCCCCGCCTGGTTGTACCGCCCTGTTTTGAAGGAGTTGGGCATCAAACCGAAGCAATTTCAGCTCATAGCCAAGCTGCTTTTTGACCACAAGGCAGTGGTTTCAACTTTGTTCAAGCAAGATCTCTCCAAGTTTGCAGAAGATGGCGACTGAAAACTCTGTTTTGTCGACTTGTGGATGAAGTTGTCGCCTTTTAAGCCTCTTAAGGCACACCGCACTGTGTTGGTGGGATCTGTTCTAATTTGCAGGAAGCACGGAGTGCAGACAAGAAGCCAAAAGTGCTCACCGGCGAGGCAAGTTGAAAGTGCAATGAGCTGAATGAGCGGACTGAATTTAGGTTAGACTAAGTTAGCATGCAATTCAAGCGACGATGTGTCAGGAAATTGTCAGCGAGTTATTCCGTCTCCAGCCTGGGACTCCTTTGAATTTCTCAGATCTTGCCAGCACTGAAAAGGCGCTCTCAAGGGTAGATTCCTTTCTTAGACTGGAAGCCTTTCGATTGAAGTGTCACTACACGTTCCTGTTGCCAGAAGCTGATGGATCAGCGGAAGGAGCTAAAGAAACGAATAAGCAGTGACCATAGTTCCAAGGTCGCAACGGCTTCTCTTGTGCTCTTGTGCTCCAGCTTTTTCTTCCGGCTTCAACTTCCTGCAATCTTAGGCCGTATCGAGCACCTTACAGCCATCGCCATGGGCAAGGCGGTTGCCACAACTAGTGTGGCTACAAATGGGTGAAAGACTGAGCCACTGAGTGCTATGTGCATGGCATTTCCTGGCTTTTGCTTTCATTCATCTTACAGGGCAGCAAATTTCTGTGAGCAGTTGAGGTCGCCATCCAATGGCTCCAAAGAGAGTGTCGCACTAAGAAGCATTGTCTTTGGTTTGGTAGGGGTCTCTTGCACGGTGCCACAGTGAGTCTATTCAGTCTATGCTATTATTTTTCAAGCACTCAGTGTACAATGTATTTGTTCATAAATTCTACAATACATATTCAGAAATTTCCATTGCTTTATACGCCTCAGGATTTGTGAGGTACTAAAAGGTTACTTTTCAAACACAATCTTGTTGTGGAGAAGAATGGCACCACAGGATTGTGTGACACTGTTGCGGAGGTATGTTGTAATTTCATTCTTTCTAAGGCAACTTGAAGTGCGATCCTCAACTTTCAATGCTACAGAGAAACGGCGGAGTGTTTCAGAGTCTTTGGAAGGAACATGTTACACGAGCTGCTAAGAGCTTGGCCAGAAAACACAGTTTTTAATGGTTTGAGTCAAGTTGTCCAGCTGCACTTCTTTGCAGGCCTTGGGGAAAGAATGCTTCTCAGGCCAGACTTTCAGCTAAGTTGTGTTGTTTCCGTGCTGGACTCAAACCAGCTCAGTGTATTGGTCTCAATTGCTACTGGCGGAGTGCGGAGTGCTAATGATGTTGTAAATCTAAATGCAAATCCTGAGTGTTCTTGTTCACGATTCAATTTCATGACGGTGGCAGGTGAGCGAGGTGACAGAAGTAAGCCATCTACCTAGTACTCATTGAAGTTACACTTAGATTTGTGTGCTCCGAGTCTCAGACCTCAAAACAGAGCTAAACCGAGGCAGATTCGTTGGTCAAATTGGTCAAGGAAAAGTGAGCCGGGAAACATTGGCAAGGCTACAGAGGCGAGCCGGGATTTGTTTCAGAAACTCGTGGTGTTGCTGTGATCGGCCGTTTGACCCACGGCTGCAGGATAGATTCAAGGGACATCATTGATGAAATCCGACGCAGACTTGGCCTGGAGGAGTGACACTGAGAGTGCAGTTTCACACTTGTTTCTTGACAGGCAAAATTCATTGGATGTTTCCTCTACAATGTTTGATGCTTCAGCGCTTCTATACAGATGCACTTTTCCTTCAGAAGCATCAGCTTTCACACTGCGAAGATTCTTGCTGTATTGTGCGTGTGAGGACTTGGAAGCCAATGGAGTACCGCCGGATGCTTAGACGTCTAGAGACAGAAAGGCTGGAGCTGTGTGGGGAGTTCCGTCGACGGAAAGTCAGATGAGGTTGGAGTGGTTTGACGAGGACTTGAAGGACCATGTCGCTGGAGGGTTTCTTGAAGGCATCCCAAATCGAACTTTGCCAGATCTGTAGCATCAATCTGACAATCGTTGAGAAGATTGTGGATTCATTCAAACATATGGCCCTAATGCCCTGACTACTCAGTGAGTTGTGTACGGAAGACAAGTGAATTAGATGTGTGTTGAGATTCTTTTGCTCTTCACTCCAAACAACCCCGAGTGCTGTGCAGATAGGGATTGGGGGATTATCCCATCCCTTTGCCAAACAGTTGCGTCAAGACCAAGGTTTGAGTAGATGCTGAATGTGGCCTTTGCCCCGTATTTTTAAAATCAGTGGTGAGATTTGGAAAGCAAACATGCAAGCACAGTGCTGTAAAAGTGAAAACATTTGATGTGAAAAGGGTCGAAATGAGGTTGTGCAAGAGCTGTTTTGTTGGCTGGAACACATAGACATGAAGAAATCCAAGCAGCTTGACTCGATCTGTGCTTTCTCCAGTACAGAAAGCTCTAAACTTGCCAAGTGGAATTGGTCAGCCCTGTGGGGTTCGTTGGTGGCGCTACCGGCCGAGAGACTTGCTTCAACTTTCAGTCGAAAGTTGCTGATTGCTTTGAGTGCTTCCTCGAAGGGAAGCAATCAGGACACTTTCAGCCCAAGTCGGAAAAGTCAGAGCCTTGAAACAGAGGTTGCTGAGGGTTGCTGAAGGCAACTTAGGGGGCTGAGAACCCATCTTTTTGCTGCGGAAGTTGCTGTCAACGGCAAAAAAACCTCTCAAATCTTGACCATTTGAAACGTTTGGTGCCATTTTGCAACTATCTGCCGCGGCAGGGACTAATTAGTACTAGGCTTCGGACCAATCACCTGTGCCGAAAATCAGTGCGAGCATCCTATCATCTTGAAAATTGACAAGACCTACTCAGAGGTTTTGCAGTGTTGAATCGTTGAACATGTTTTTTTTTTCCGTGCAAAACTCTTCTTTAAGGCGAGCCTTACTCGGCACTTGCCGCCTCCAGACGTTGTGAATGCCCAGAAGGAGCCAAAGTTGGATGGACGTCGTGACGTCGTGTGATGACGTGTGATCCTTTGATGTCTCAATGTCTCACTTTGGAGATCGCTCTTCCGTGTACAGGAGAAAAACTATCGAGAGGTTGATGAGCAGCTGCACCAAGCACAGGTGCTTTTGGAGGTCCCTGCAAACCGGATTATGTGCACACAGTTGCTGGCATTGATAAGTGACATAACAAAAGCGAGGGACATGACTCAAGTGCTGCCATACTCTTGATTTGGACAATTTAGAAGTGTAGGGCCAAATAGAAATCTTGAGTGCGCTGCATTTCTTGCATTCTTGAAGGATCAGACTGGACGGGAGAAGGAGTTTCTCCGAACTCAGGCTTCGCAGGCGAAAGAGGTCCGAAGTCGTTCTGGTGAGTGAGTTTTCTTGTCATCCCTTGTATGTGAAGCAAAGTTAAGAAGTAGCATGAAGTAGCTATGTAGCAGAGAGTGACAAGTGAATTGCCAGAGACTTTTTTTGGTTACATTGCCACTCAGTGCACTCTGACTCTGAATAGGTGGCTTCTGGCCGCTGGGATCAGCACCTGCGTGCTCAGGCTGTGTTACGTTCCGCTTTGTTGCTTGGACCACAGCCGACGGCAGCTACACACTGCTAGAGCTGTGTTGACTGTGTTGATATCACGGCAAAAAGTGTCCTACAGCTGAAACTGAGAGGAAATAGCAGCAGAGCAAGATTTTCAGAAATCTCTAGCTCAGCTACACGAGGCAGGAAGAAGCGGCACTTTCGATTGCCATGCAAGTAATTATAACAAGATTTCAATTCATGGTTGCCTTCCCCTCGCGCTTCACCCTCCGTCAGTCTGCTCGGCAAATGCGGCTCAAATTGGAAGAGCAGGTGCACCGAGACAAAAGATTTACAGTAATCTCTTTCCAACCACCTTTGCAGCATCCGACACTGCACTCCGTCCACCCGCAGTGTCAACGAAGCATGACAATGACCGACCATTTTGATCTGTCAAAACTGGCATCAAACGTTGGGAAAAGCAATATCCCAAAACTTAATCGAAGCAGAATTATGATGCCCCCGGAGCATGCTAGTAGCAACGAATTTCAGGGCTTCAGGCGTCACAAGCATTGCGAAGTTAGGAATCATTCTCATGGGATGTGACTTACCATTTGTTTTGCACCGCTTTATACTTGGATGGGGAACAAGTTCTATTGAAGAATCAAGTTTTGCTGTCTGGTTTACCACTTTCTGGATAGCATGCACATAAGATTTAGGTGTATTAAGCTTATCAAGTCGAATTCCATCGAAATATGCCTTAGCAGCCATCTCGATCCATGAAGTGCCTACTCCTTCAGTGTTTCTCCATTTTTGTTGATTTATCCATGCAAAAACTTTATCCCAATTTGATGGTGAAATACTTACACTTGTATGTGGAAAAGGTATGTCCTCACATTGGGGGGACCATGTAAACTGCTTAATCACGGGGGACCAATTCCACTTTGGAAGCCAAGATTTAAAGTCCTCAGTGGGATGGAAGGTACAAATCCCATGCGGTAAAGGGCTTTTTTTGTCTTGGTATTTTCACTTGCTGGTGGGTCCTGCTTTTTCTTTTCAGGTTGGGTGGCACCTAACCGTCGTGCATTTACCTTAGCAAACCACAACTGCCAGTTTTTGTCGTCAATTTTTGGTAAACTCAATTTTTGGATTGCAACAGCTTCTTTGGCATACAACTCGGCAAACTTATTTCCCCTAAGGTTATCAACAGTGGTTCCCAACCAATCTGCAAGTTCACAGTAATCAAATGTGATAGCACACGATCAATCTGATGAGCTTTGCACCATTCGATTCGAAGTCCCAAAGATTTAATCTCTTTGACATGCTTTTGTATTCCTTGGGGATTCATACGTCATGGGAAAGGTTTGAAAGTTTGAACCTTTTTGTACTTTAACTTTAGAGTTGAATAGGGTTCGAAGTGGATATTTAATACATTCTGATCTTGGATGTAGAAGCCTAGGAGCCTCATGGTTGTGAGACAGCCGTTCGTTGTTTAGACCAGGCAGGTCAGTTGGTGGTGGAGTATCAAGCTCGCAGAACACAGGAGGATTTCAACAGACGGTTGAGTCTTTTTTGACATTTGATCCAATGGATTGTGCAGAAACAAGCAGGAGTAAAGGTGTAAGTGTATCCCTGCTGTGGAATTCACACCGCAGGAGATCAACCGACATAAACACGAGGTAGAAATGCATCACTGGGAGGCACATGGCTGCCTGAATCGTTGGGCTCTTGTTGCACACTTTTTTTTCACCTTGGTAAACTTCCTCCGCACATGTCCAGCAACTCTGTTACTGCATTTCTACACATGATTTCAAAGCTAGCCTGCAAAGTGTACCAGGACTGACATGCCTTCTCGCTTCAATTTTGGCCCAAAAGGAAGTGTCACTTCCTTCTCGTTGTCTTTAATTCTTCTCCATGTCGATGAGCCAGCAGGTTATGCATCAATAGCGCCTTGCTTCAATTTGCTTCACAGTGAACCTAGATCAGTTCCATTCCGGCCACAGCCTATGTAAGTTGTGTCCATTCCAAGAGATCTGAAACACATGTCAATTTTGAGCGTGGCTCCCATTGAGGCAACCTGATCTTTCCCGTTTTCGAACCTGTTTAAAGGCAACGGACATCAAGACAATCCTGCACAAATGAAGCCATTTTGAACCTGACAAAGATACCAGTTGCCATCTAGCTTGGCAGGAACCCTCGCTAAATGCGATGCCATTCCTGAAGATTTGCTTGTGACTGGACTGCAGAGAGTGGGTGCCCGGTGCCACCGTACTTACCGTACGCAGCTGTTGCCTTCGAGGCTTGCATTTCTGTTTGCAGATGGTTTGGAGGCCCCTCTGTCGGCAGTACCAGGTGTTTGTTGCAAGCATACTGTGTTCAATATTGGCTTGGGCGAGGGTCCAAGAAAGCAACGGATGGACGCCAGAACGAATGTGATGAGCATTTGTGTCCCATAAAGCAACACAAAAACAAGCGTGTATCGAGAGTTGCCGTTCACATCACAACCTGACCTGAAATCTGTTGTTGGCACTACCAGGTCCCTGAGGTTCAGACGGAGACGTTGCAGGAAAAGCAATACGTCAAGGTGTCATCACAGAGCTGAAGTATCAAACTTGAATCTCAGAGTTGCAGCACAAATTGATACCCTGCAGATGATTGATTTGCAGGTAAAGCGGACAAAAGCCAAGAATGCAGCTGAGGCCGTTCTTGTTGTTGAATTCTTGGCAGGCAACATGATCTTGCTATCGTGTTCTAGCTTCGACGTCTACAAGGCATGATTGCCTGATTTGACAGGTAAATTCGGAAGGTCACTTCACCCACCACAAGTTGAATGCTGACCAAACCAAATGGCAGGGTCCCAAGCTGCAATTCTTGCCATGGCAATTGCCATGATGGATTGGCTCAATGCACGTGCATCCATGCCCTCCAGGAAAGCATCCAAAAGTCCAACGAAGGCCAACCAAATCAATTCAGTTTCAGTGCCTGACGACGATTTGATGCCGGGACAGGTGCAGGAAGTTCATAAGCTTCCTGTGACCTTTTTTCAAGAGGACTTGCAGCAGGCTGGGATCGTAGCGGCTTGCTTCCATTTTCTGCTGTCCTCCAATTTTGGACAACTCCTTTCAGGAAGCGTTCCACAAAACTCATGAGAGGCGCGTTGTGAAGGACGGGAGGTATTTGGCATTCTTTTACAAAGAACTTACCGTATTGTATATAGATATTGATGCATATTACATATCATATATAGTACATTGATACTTAGAAAATATTTTTGCATGCATGATTTTCTTATCGTATTTTCTGAGGAGAGCGGGGAGGCTCCAGTGGAGCGCCGTGAGCCCGTGAAGCTCTCCGACAAAGATGATACTTGGTGAGCAACCGGTGGGCAACGAGAACGAACAATTCACCTCTTCACCAGAGAGTACATTGTTATATGAAAGCAGTATGCATCTACCACAGGTGTGTTTGGTGTCGCTTTCCATCGATTTTCATTTTTTTCCAAGGGCGATGCACAAGAGCTTGCTGATCCAGAGGCCTTTTGTTTCTGCTCTGGTTCTCACCTGCGTCCATTTTAAAGTTTAAAGTTTCACTCAATTTTTGAGGTTTCAGGGTTGAGGGCTGGACGGTTTGGTAAGTTTTAAGCTTGGTTATGAGATTTCAGGGCTTCTTTGTTGGAGGGTCAACTGTAATGGTTCAATGAATTTTGATTACGAGAACCTGGACTGGCAAATGTGCAAATATCATAGGGCTCAGAAGATGGCGATGCACGGCGATTCTGTTTTTTGCGTACGACGTCAGCAGACTGTCACTTTCGTCAATAAAGTAGCTTGTATGTGTCTTGAAGGGAAGCTGTGACACTGTGGATTGAGGTTTTAGGTTTTTGGCTTCTTAGGGCTAGGTGTTATGGTTTCATTATTGTTTAATTAGTGGGGATCAAGGCTTTGCGAAGCCAGGCTGGGCTTTTAGGGTTTTTTGCTTTGGGGCTTCCGTTCGACGCTATAAATTTTGCAGAGATTGAGGCAACACATGTTTTTCGCATACTCTTACTCACATGGCGCAAGGACAGCGACGAAGATGCAGAGGTATCTCAATCCGAGGCCATTTCAAGATAGCAGATATGACAAGTCACCAATGATTGAATGGTGCTGTGCCAAAGCATTGTTTGCAAGTTAAGCAGCTGTTTTGGATGTTGCAAGACATTTTGCGTTGCAGGCAGTCGATGTGAAGGACACCGATGACTTTACCTTACCCCCAGGTGACCGGACAAAAGAGGCTGGCACAATGGACGGTCTGTCTTGGGTTAAGTTGCTGTAATCTTTGTTTGATGTGATTTGTTGGATGCAAAGTCTGGTAACATTGCACAAACGCTTTCATTTGTAGAATTTCCATGGTTAACTAAGACTTTCAAGACTTTTTTGGCATCGTTTCTGCAGGAACTGCAGGGACACTCAGACAATGCAGCTGTGGCAGCACTGTCAACGTCGATCATGAGACGCGAGGCTGGTGTTAGTTTGATCTCCACCTTTTGCGAGGGCCAAAGTAGAATGCAAGAAGAGCTTTTAAATCCAGGTCCAGGATGCAAAGCAATGCGAATTCGTATTTGCAAGCATGGAAGCATGGATGAAGCATCTCTAAACCATGGAATCTGTAGTGGATACACGTCAGGTGGGATGGAACACCAATGAACACTAGAATTGCTAGCAAAGGGTGTCAGTGATAGATTGGCCATTTGGACAAAAACAGAAAAAGGAATAGTATGTGACAATATGTATAATATGGTTATATGGTTACAATTAGAGACAGAAAGAACATTTGAACAATTGAAGTCAGTTGGAAGGTGGACAAAGCCGTGAAGCATGAACTTGCGGAGACTGTGGTGAAGCGCTGGCCCCACAGCTGCAAACTGAAACCCTAAAGCCTCTACCCAGTCTACCCAGATCCTCCGGATCCATGATGCTCCCCTCTCTCCACATTTTCATGGCCAGTTGCCACGTTTCCTGTGGATCTTGTCTGAGAAGCTTGACCTCCAAGGTTTGGGGTGGACATCCAAAATGGAAAGGCATGACCATGGCTTCACCCAGTTTGAAGTATAAAATCTATAAAATGTATGGAATGAAGTTGAATGAAGTTGAACGAAGTCTCCTTGCGAGCTGTACCAGAGTGATTTGAGCTGCAGGTGCAGCATCGCTGGAGAAAAGCGGTCCTGGTGTTGTTACAGCCTTACGTGACATGCCCTGCGAGAAGCCCTCTGTTCATTCTGAAGCTGGATGACGAAGGAACGTTGCTCTGACGCATCTTGTTCATCTTGTTCTTAGGTTCTTTCTGCTTGGATTAGCATTGATCTTCATGTTGTTATCGGTGGTCAAGGCTGGTCTGAAAGCTTGGCACGGAATAGTTTCTTTCAAAGTGTCGATGTACAGGCGGACAATGTGATCAAGAGGGTTCTGCCTGTTGGCAGAAGCCTTGGTGCCTGATGCGGAGTTTGGCCTAGCTAGACATGTAGACGTAGCAACATGATGTTTAACGTTGGTACATTTCAGCTCATTAGCTCAGGTCGAGCGACCGAGCCCACTGGTAGTGAGCTTCAGGATGATGTATGACGCATGCACAATGATACACATATTATGTAGCATATCTGACATCTCACATATCCATTTGGCATTAAGATTACAGGAGCTGTAGTCTGTCGCATAAATTACTTAGGAGACAGTTGGACAAACATGGCAGTCAGAGGAGGGAGAAGACTTAATTGTTCCGCTTCCTTGAGGAGCCATCAGAGAGAAAAGAAGCTCCTCGGAAAGAGCTTTGTTCTGACGGATCCAAAGATCTCAGTTTGGCTTGGGACCCATGCTGTCAGAAATGACAAGTTCTGGTCATGTTCGTGGGACATATGTCAACAAAGGTATACTACAGTATACTGCAATATAAAATTAAGAAGGTATTTATTTAGTGCATGCCGTGGTTGATGTACATTGTGTGGATTTGTATACAAGCTTTGTCAGCTCCATTTGAGGCAAGCCTGGTGGAAAGCAGCCTTGGTCAATGTGCTATTCGAAAGCCTGAGACTTTGAATATTGAAGTCACTCAGTGGATTTTGTGAGTTCAGATGCATTGTTGCATTGTTGCCTTGAGACAAAAACTCTCACATTTGCTTGTCCTTGAGGCCAAACAAGAATGACAAAGACCAGAAGAAGGAAACGTCATCAATTTTGTAGTGGATGGCACTTGCTTGGATTTGTGATGCTTCCCAGGACTCTGACTTGGACACTGTCCAAGGCGCCTTGCGTTCGAGGATCCAGGCGAATGTCAACAAAACAATGCATGAAACTCCAAGCTCCAAAGACTCAACCAGTAAGACTCTTTGGAACATGAGTTGGGACGGGCCAACAGCGCCAGAAAATCCACTCATAACACTTCGCAAGCTATTAACAAGCTAGGTGGTCTAACAACCAGGTAAGATGGAGCTTTGCTTCCCACTTACTTAGAGAAACTCTTTGAACTCATTGCAACACATATAACATATAGTAACCATCACAACTGAACCAATCCGAACCCCATCCCACTACTGCGTTTGGTTTATTCATTCATTTACTCTATTTTGCAGGCGTTGCCTGTGAGTGCAGCGTCACAGGCGACTCGATTTCAGACATTTCCCTAATTGTTTGACTACCCTTCGATTCTCAGAACTCTGAAGCTGTCAGGTTGAGAAGATGCTGCCCTCAACTGGAGGGTATGACGTGAACTTCTCGAAGCCAATGAGTAGCCGCTGGTCTCGAGCTCACCACCCTGCATTCGAAGACTCGCAAACTGTCCAATTTGATTGGAGATTTCGATACTAAGGCTCTTGAGGCTGGAAGCTGTAGTCCAGCCGCAAGCTAAAGCCTGAGGAATGGGAACAATCAGAAAGCGGTGCTAGCGAGGGCCGAAGGAGATTCGGAGCTGCATCCGAAGGATATATAGAGATTTATTATATATAGGTTTATATATGACCTATAGATGGATTCATGAACTCATGAAGGCTCATGGACTAACAGTCATGAAATTGAGGCTTTTGTGATTTTTTGTTTTAAATCTTAAAATGTGTTCTGACTTCTGACTCAATGATTTTGGTTTCGTGCCAAGGGGGAATCGCTGCTATCACCATTGACTCAGCGACCTTGTGTATTGTACACCGTAGCCGCCTCAAGGGAGTCATGAGGATATGAAAAGGCGCTGCAGCCTATGGAAATGTGGGCATGCAAGGACAAGTCAAAGTGGAGAGGCAATTGAGCCATTGACCTTTAAAGTCCTTGCCACTTTAGGCTCACGCATCCCGAAGGGTTCACGGAGGTGTGGCTGCAGTACTCTCTTTCTTGGTTTTGGCTCTCGATTCTCACTGCAACTGCAAGAATTCCCAGATTTGCAGATGATTTGCAGGTATGCCGTTGCCTGTTGCTTTTGCTTCCCAGCATGTGGATTTCACGGTGACCTTGTGTGGATTTCCTCGCGTCGAGATCCGCGTGGCTGGCTCCGAGGCCCGTAACTTTTCTCAGTGGGCAACGCCGATGCTAGGGAATCATGTGCACAATTCATTTATAATTCATTATATAGCCCCTCAAATGGGTCCAAGTCCCTATGTCCAACTGCAATTTGAAAGTTTAAGTGCCTTTTGGATAGTTGCCTTTCGGCCTCTGTTGCCAGACCTGTATGTTTGAATGGTTTGCTGCCATTGGGATCACACAGCTCATGTACTGACAAGTCTGACAAGGTGAACCTGTTCTCAACAACCGAATGCGAGTTCGCCGAGGCCTGTTAACATACCTGTCTCAACGAAGCTATCACCCGTATGGGGAGACTTGTTTTTGGTAGAAATAGGTTCTCCCATTTCCTTGCGCTCCAGATCATTGGTTCTCACCTCAGATTCAATTTTCTATAGAGCATTTCAACCATCAAGCTTGTGACAGAGTATTGGAAAGGCGAACGCATGCAACACGAAAGTAAACGACAGCATTCCAGCATTCCATGGACAAATCTTTTTGTCATTAGCAACCAACTATGATTAACTATGTGAATCAGTTTTATTCCTTCTCTTCCGAGGCAAGACTTCGTTTCCGTGCATTTGTCAGGTGCAGGCCGATGACGGGTGATTGCAAGTTGGACGAGTTGGATTTGGGAGACGTCAAACAGACCGTCTGTTGTTGAAGGGATGCGGGGACACTTTACATGCCCGGTGCATTTTTGTGTTTTGGCCTGGTTGGAAGTAGGCCATAGCTGTAAAGAAGCGAGATTTGAGACAAAATTGTGACAAGTGTTTCAAAGGATTGCTTTTGATGCTTATCCTTGGGGATATCTACGACGTACGAAGGTCTCCTTTCTTTCTTGTGTGGCACTGGCAGCCTCCTTAATGGGATGTTACAGCACCCAAAATCAAGGATAGGATTGATAGGATGTTGCTCTAGGACTCTAGGCTTCAAACCTTGCAGAAGGATCATTGGAGATGCGTTCCAGGGCACATTCATGTACAGTCATGTACGTACATTCAACGGGCAGCATGAGAGATTCTGAGATCCGATTTTCACATGCAGAGCCCAATGGCCTCGAAGACAAAAACGAAATTCGCATGCCCCAATGATTAAACTCAGGCTGACAAGGCTTCTTGTATTGAAAATTGCAAGCTGCTGAAGCTGGCATTTCTCCGGCTGGCCAGAATCTCACAAGCATCCTTGGAACTTCCTCCCTGTAGATGCGAGGAACTGGCTCCTGTGACAATCATGCCTTGGAGAATGAGCTCAGGGACAAGGGTGAAGTTCTTAGCCAAACTGCCGAACTGAAGTGCAAAATGTTTGCCGAAAGTTTCCTGGAGTCAGATGCGGTGCAAACAAAAGCTTTCCTATCGAGAATCCTTTCCCAACAAAGTTGTGCTCTTGCTTGGTGTCGTAGTGTTTATGTGTTTCCCTTTTTTCGGTGTTCCTTGCTTCGACGCAGAGCCTTTCAGGTACTGCCGTTGAATTTCATGAGTGCTGCCTCGCTACCGGAGCCACGGCTGGAGCCTTGACACTGCTTTGTTCCTTTCTGGAAGTGTTGCATGGATCGTGGGAGATTGGGATAAGCAAGAAAGATTCTTGTGGTTTTAAGTGCGGGATGCAAATTTTGGAAAAAGGTTCTAAGTGATTGTCCGTCACTATAGAGAGAAAGAACAATTGTTCTTCTCCCGTGTCACTGTGTGACAGCGTGCTTGTGTCAGCAAACTTCGGGAATCTCAATCCTTTCACTCTCCTCAAACTCTTAAATTGCTGTGTTTTGCCAGATGAGGTGACGCTTGTAGGTGAGCTCCTGCGATCTGCTAATGGAGAATTGACGTTGCAGCCCCTCAGTCAAGAGCAGGCCAAGAGAAATTTCCTCGATGGACATCGCGTTTACAAATGCGGCGGCAGATATATGTATATATATATATATATATATATTTGAGTTTGAAACATGCCTGACTAGAGCCGATAAATTCGAATCTCCCAGAGTTCCGCAGGTCTCCTGGAAGCGAACTTCATGGGAAAGGGCAGGTCTCGCGGAGGCAGATGATTTGGAGCTGCTCGAGGCAAGACTTGGAGCGGGACAGAAGATTTGACAAAAAACTATAGAGTCTGTAGACGAGACAACCAAAGGGCCTTATTTTGCACTTTTGAACGGGTGCATCTCTTTTGTTGACTTTCAAGCAATTTCGAGGCAAAACCAGTAGGAAAATCGTTGTTCCCTTTGAATCATCAGAGATCAAAGACAAAATGAAGCCTGTGTTGACATACTGTATGGTCATGAATATTACCTCACTCTACGGATGGTGAAAAAGTATCATTTTTCAGCATATCTTACCGCACTTCAAACTCTAAAGGTCAATTTGATTTGTTTGGTGCTGGACCTGGGTCACTTTGTCGGCTGTTGCAGCACGAACATTTTCACCTGTCCATAAAAGAGGAAGACGACCAACGCCAAAAACTTCTGATGCACCTTGTCTGTACTGGTTTGCAGGCGAGGACCCACGTCCTGATCAGCGATGATCCCACACTTCTTGGCCGTTTGGGGCTCAGGCAATACTTGGCAAACCCTGCTTGGAACAATAGCAAAACAGTTTACTTTGCTGCGTCTGAACCACGTGGTCCGTTCCAGCAGCATCTCAACTCTTATTTGTCCAGCAACTTGCATAAAACTTGTGTCCTTTGCCCTCACATCTCAGTTGTTGAGGGCATATTGGAAACGTGAACCTGTCCCTAGGCTGAATGGAACGGGCACAGCATCGAAATTAGTCCCACAAGGGACTCTGGTCAACTGTTTTGTCATTCAACTTACTCAGCATAGCCCATGAAAATCATACTTTGCGTGCTTCTGTATGAATCAGTTGCCCATACATATGCAGTGAGACTGCCAATTTTTGCACTCATTTAAAGTGCGTCGACTCCTTTGCTGGTCGCTGTGATGGTGAAAACAAGCATCCGCGAGAAGAAATGCATTCTAGATTCCAGACATTTGTGGACATCAGTAGCAGTTTCTGAAGGCTTTAGAAAGGTTTGACGGTTTGACAGAAAGTGCGATGGGAGCCTGCACAGGTGCAACAAAGAGCAGGGCTCAGAGTTCGTTCATTGGAGGACCAGTTCGTAGACTCTGCTTGTGAAACTGCCAGGCATGATTTTGTTCCAGCTCTCTTGCTCCAAGAAATCGATAGCCTTCTTTCCGCCTTTGTCAGGAGCAGATGGTACAGCAACAGAAGCTTCAAAAGCACTTGGCTCTACGGCACACAATGGCAACTCGGCGGCTCGAAAATGCAAGTGTGATAAGACTGTATGGGCGGTACGGAGCAGTTGAAAATGTGATAAAATGTGTCAGGTTGCTCAGCGCAATGTTGACGGGCTTCCAGAGCTGCCCTTGGCTCGCTGGGAGGACAGTTGCTGGAGCACCCCTGCACCACTTTTTTGACAAAGACACACTGTTGAAACCTCTCAGCAAATCCCCATGAGCAACATCACCGGCGCGAACAACGTTACCATCAGCGACATGACGCATCAATTTGCTGCAACAGTATCATCAGCAGCATTACTAGCAGCATCAACAGCCTCAGTAGTACGAATCCAGTCACCACCAGCATCACTAGTATCAGCAGCATTATGACCAAGAATGCCAGCGCGCGCGCGTGTCAGACATACGTTTTCCAAATCAAGTTTGTGCAAACTTCCCAAAATGGATCAAAGGAAAACGTGAATTTGAATCATGGGCTTGCGCGGTGCTGGGTGAATTTGCACTTTGCATTGACTTTGCATCAATTTATCTTTAAGGCTTCAGGAAATGATCACAACTTTCCAGTTGCAGAAATTTGTGTTGTCGTTTGCACGACCAGGAGCAGCCGTCGCTTGCTCCTGTCGGGGTGCACCCCTCGGATAAATAACAAGTGATGGGGGATTCTTGTCCTTCTCAGATGTCTCAGCATTCGTGCATGAGGCTTCTCCGTATCCATTGGCACCACCTGTGCCTTCTGAAGTGGTGGTTTGAGCCCCAGAAGAAGAGTCATGGTCCTGGTGCCTGTTTGTGTCAAGTCAACATTTGGCGAGGCACCTGTAGCTTCTTCTTCACCCACGTACTGATTGGCTGAAGTGCCCTGGTCTCGAAAGACTGCGGAAGCACCACTTCTCATGGAATTGTTTGCGATGCATCATCACTATGTCAATGAACTTTGCCTGAACCCCTTGAAGGGGGGTTCTCAGTAGGTGGCAGCCTCTGCTAATGAAAAAAAAGTCAGCTGAAATCATTTGCGTGTGTTTCTTTGCTTGCTTTCACATTCATGTCACAGCTGGGCCTCCAATGACGGACAACCAATGGAAGATCCACAGCAGCCACGACCAAATCATTGCACTAGTGTAACCACTGGCTCAAGCCTAAATCATTTTATTCAATCATTTTATTCTCGAAAGTTTTCAACTGTTGTGGTCATCATGATGTCCACCATGATCCCCCTATCCCTCACATCCCTTCTTCATCTCGTGCTGGGAAGCTGTGGCGAAGACTGCCCAGCAGCTGGTGATAGCTTGCTGCAAGCTGGATCCACGAAGTATGCAGTGAGTGCAGTTCAGGAAGACACGACAACTACGACCACTTGGCCCAGTCCATACTACATGATGCACTGTGCTGGAGAGCAAGCAGTGACAACTCAAAGAATGACTGAAGCAGAGTACGACGGCATCACGGCCAAGGTCCAAGCTCTCTATGACTCTCTGCCTTTGACCTGCACCGCCACCGAGTGCCCACAAGCGGACTGGGCCGGCTGTGTCCTCCGCATGGCAGGCCACGACTTTATGGATTACAAGGACGGCGTGGGAGGTGCTGATGGCTGTGTAGCTCGCTCGCAACGTCCAGGGCTGAAGGTACTTTAAGCCTACTGGTTAACAAATTGAAAATCGTACATTTGATCCATTTACACAGAACTACAATTCGTAATATACTTGATGCACCAACAGTGTATATAAATAAGATAATGATATATTATATAATATAAACATCATAAGATGAGGTACTAAACAGACACTTGGGTACCAAGAAAAACGTTTCAGGGACAGACGTCCAATGCTTCATAAGAATTTTCATCACCAGAATAAAGAATCCTATGATGGGAGTAGAATAAGGAACCATGTCCATTGTCCATTGTGAGTTGCTCATTGTCCATAAGAGCTTATGATGATTGTTAAAATTTTCAATTGTCCATCTTAAGATTTTGAAGTACTCTTGTCAGTTACTCATTTACTTGTAGATTTTGTCTTTGCGTTTTGCTCCCCAAATAGGATTACTTGTAAGGCTTTCCTAAGAACAATCAGGTTTGCACATCGGCTGATGCTTTCACATGTTTTCACAACTTTGTTCCGCTCAGGTCGATATGACCGATGCAGACAACGCTGGACTGGCGCAATGCCTCTACCAGGGTGAGTTCGGCGTCTCCATCGCTGATGCTTTTGCGGACTTTTGCACGTCTATCTCCTTGGCAGATTTCTTAGTTGTGGCCGCGGAGGCAGTGATGGGAGCATCTCGCAAGCATGTCACAGATGCAGATAGCAGCAGGTCACCCATCGATTTCAAATCCAAGTTCAAATTTGGTCGCACGACGGCCAAAAGCTGTGCTTCGGCCCACGGCAGACTTCCCAATCCTGAGAACAGCTGTGCGGCGGTGCAGGAGACCTTTGTGGAGAGCATGGGCCTGTCATGGGCCCAGGCTGCTGCCTTAATGGGAGTGCACACCTTGGGAAGGGCTCAGATCAGCAACTCAGGCTACAACGGTTGGTGGAGCTCTGCTCTTCAGAGCCGAAATTTCAACAACGACTACTTCGTGTCCATCTTGACCAAGGGTTGGGGCCCGGAAGTGGCAGTGGCAGGGAACACTGGCAAGAATCAGTGGCAGCGCATTGATGCTGGGGCGGACGAGGCTGGTCTTGGGAAGGAGATGATGTTGGACACCGACCTTTGCTTGGCCTTCACAATGGATGATGCTGGGCAAGAGATGCTGAACGCTGCCACAGCCCAAAGTCAGGGCTGTGAATGCACTTGGGTTGCACCCGTCTCTGTGTCAGCAGCAAGCAGCAAGTATGAAGAGGGTCGATTCTGCGGCAGCACCGACATCCCTGGCAAAAGCAACTTCCGGCAGCAACGTGCCTTGTGTTGCGGTGCGCAGTTCAACAAAATCTCGGACGCTGCAATCGACTGTGGTTTGCCAGTAAGTCCCATGGGCCCAGCCTACCAGTCCGTGAAGAAATTTGCCAACGACGAGGATGCTTGGATTCGAGTCTTCCAAAAGGCTTGGCAAATTGCCACTGGAAACGGCTTCACCCTGAAGAAGCTTCGCTCATCATGAACATGAATTTTTCGAATTCACCGAGATGTATACTCGGAGCTTTTCAATGGAGGAAGATCAATCGGGACATCATTTTCTCCGGGGCACGGTTAGATCGCCATCGATTTCTTCCAGGTCCTTCAGACTTTTGTGAAGTCCACAGCTGATTACCCAGATGTTTCAATATGTTCGAATCAGAGTTTCCTCTGCCCAAAAAATTCGCGGAGAGCTTGGGGGCCTGGATGCAGGAACAGTGGAATCTTCAATGTGAACAAAATCCATGGCCCCATTTCGCTGCTTTCAGGGAGTCCCGTCTAATTAAGGTTGCAATTGCCATGCAAAACAGATGAGCTATGAAATAAACTCTTCTTACTTTCCGTTGAATTCTGGTTGTTTAATAGGGATTCTTGTAATGACTTATTATAATCCCCAAAAAACAGGGTAGTATAACCCCCTGTATAAACCAGACTGTTTAAAATTCTCCCGTAGCGCCTCTCCAGCAGCACCCGCCGTGTTGGCAGTTTAGGCTCCCGACGACGTGTGAAGCCCAAACACTAAAAATCAACAAAATAAACATCAAAAGATGGATGGACAATTAATCCAAACAACCAAGGTTCTTATCACTGCTCAGATTGATAGACAAAATCCGACCAGTTCCAGTTGAATAGGGTCACTCTCCTATGAATGTTGTACATATTTATTGAAACTCGCTAACTTTATACGATGAACATATCAGCGCCCCGGCATTTCCAGCAGACAAGCGCCTCCTCAAGCTTTTGCAGCTCACGTAAAACCTGAGCGACAAGCTGGATAGCAACAAAAAGAGCATCAAATTGCACCAATAAACCCAGCTTCAAGCTTGCAGTATGCTGCCATATGCCAACATTGGGCGAGTTGACGTTATATCGGGTCAGTGTAGCTTGGCCTGCCATGGCAACAGTCGACCCGCTCTTAGCATCGTTGTGAGAGAAGCAGTCCGAATGAGTCTGTATGGTTGTTGATTCAGGAGGAACTTGCAGGTTAATCCTAAAAAGAGGTCTACATATTCATATAATATGCAAACAGGTAGATCTATTCTCTACACCATGCAAAAAAGACATGAAGCGTACTTATGGTAGTTGGCACACGGCGTGCAGACGGCCGTGTGTCAAACTGCCTATTCTGGGTTTTGGGGGGTGGGGTGGGGTGGGGAATGATGTTAACGTTCCTTGAACTTACCCACATGGTTGATGCTACGCAACATGATGGGGTGGGGTGGGGTGGGGAATGATGTTAACGTTCCTTGAACTTACCCACATGGTTGATGCTACGCAACATGATGGGGTGGGGTGGGGTNNNNTGGGGAATGATGTTAACGTTCCCCTGAACTTACCCACATGGTGTTACGTTCCGGAAACATATCGGTGTCAAAACACCACAAGACTTTCTGAAAGAACTTCAAAAATTTTTGAAGATCTAAGTCAAAATGCCAAAACGCAAGTAGTTTCCGCGTTCACAAAAAGCGGACTTTCGTCATAGAACACAATAAAATGGCGCTCAGGAAGCGTGAATACCAATGGAATTGCGCTGAAAAAAGTCGCGCGGCCGCCTGAACTCCAAAAACCAATGGAAATACTGATTCAAAACTTAGTAAGATTCAAGCCATGTATTGAAAACACCACGGCCGTCTACACACCGTGTACCTAGTTTGACTCCTGCCCAAGTATGACTGAGCTGTTTCCTCCCCCAAACAAGATTTAGCCTGCCTACTGGTTTTCTTTGAGTTGGGACATCATCGTAACTGTGTGGGGTATAAAGATGAATCAAATCAATGTTTTTGTTGCGTCTGCTTGAGATCGAGTGCTGCATTGTCACAAAGGTTGGATACCAAAATGCTGCAAATTTGTATTTTGTACGCCCACGAAGCTGCAAAGAGCTGCCCGTGCCAAAATGCCACACATTTGCCATTTTAAGCCGATGAGGTCAAAAACATTGCAAATGCTCCTTGAAAAAGGGACAGTCAGAAAGGGTAAGTCTTTGCAAAAGGGTAAGTCCTTGAGGAAAGGAAAGCCCTTGCAAAAGGGTAAGCCCATCCTTGAAAAAGGATTCTAGAAGAGCAGGCCCCTTGAAAAAGCGTTGCAGTACTTATAGTTGTTCACGAATGCTTGAAAGGGAGAGCCCTTGCTGCAGGGACAACCCGTAAAAAAAAGAGCAGGGCCCTCCCTAAAGTGGAAGGTGCATGCTTACGCTGCGCACCCTCTGGCATTGGTGAGGGGCTGTTGGTTTTTTAACAGCTTGTTGTGAACTTCATAGACTCTACCCTGCATGCCTACACATGGGTAGTAGAATAACCAAAAGCCCACAAGTCCCACTTCGCACGATCCTTAGTCACCGATGGCCAACAAATCCATATTTTGCTTCAAATCCGGACGCCACCATATGTACAGTACATATGTTTTTTCTTAAAACCTTTTCTTCTTGTTTGAGGATCACTTTGGAATTTCTGGATTATGGTTGCTCCTGGCTGCAGCTCAAGCCTAAGTGCTAAAAGCGAGTTAGTAACCCAAATATTTTCACAGATCTTGTCCAAACATTTTTTTTCACCAGGCTTGGCTTGTTGCCTACTTGCTCGCAAGGCAGGCGTGTAATTTACCGCTGCACCGTCCTGATTTGTTGATTTGCCAGGTTCAACAGCAGCCTTTTCTTTTTGCTGGAGGCACCTTTGCTTCCGGTCTCCACAACTGCCGCACAAAATTGATGTTTGTACATTGTAAACATAAAGTAAACATTAGTAAACATGGTCCTAGGTCGCAAGCCGAATTGTGGAGTTGACGCAAGATGCTTAGTTGACTCACGCTAAAATGGTGTGGCGGGGGTTTGCCGTCACGACATTCTATCCATTACGAAAACTATGACAACTACCGTTCTTGAAAACCATCTCTTATCAATGCAGATTCTTTAGGTTTTTAATGGGATGTCCCTTCTGGAAAATGGGGGATCCCCTCAAGATTGAAATTGAGGCAGCTTGTATATATATCGAAGCCAGTTCCGAGGTGGCTTTACTCTCCGTTGGTACCACTTCTTATTCTGGCCAAAGTTGCAGAACCTTGGCATTGTAGATTCTCGCTTGGCTTCTTGTGGATCCTTTCAAAAGCCAAGCTTGGAGATCTTGTGTTTTCAAGACAATGAAACATCAAAGCTAGCCAGATCAAACTTTGCGTGCTCGCCATAAGGACCTGCTGGGTCTGCGAGCTCATCGCCGAGACCTTGAGCTTGTGAGGCACTGTCAGTGAAGTGCATTGTGGTGTTACAAGGGGTCAAGAAGACAAAGAAGATTGTTGATTTATGTTGATTATGTTGATTTATGTTGATGTGTTGGCTTTTGTATGCTTTGGTTGAGTAAGCTGTTTGAAACTTCTGGGATGTTGCATCGACTTTTGTGAGGGAGCAAACGGAGATTGACACATGGGTGTGAGACCTCAGTGTGCTTCAGTCCTTCAGTTCCACATGCCAACAAGAGAGAACCAACTGCAGACTTTTCGAAGTGGCGACAGTGGACTCGACATGTGAATTCTCCATGCTTTTTTGAAAAACGAACTTAGGTGGATCTCTGGTGGAAAGTGACACTTCGAAGAGCTGACTACTCAAGATCCAACGGCCTTTGAAGGTCCCAGATTTTCAGTGGCACTGTGCATTTGCTGTTGTGACCCAAGGTGCAACGAAGTGGACCAGTCTTTGTGAAGCTGGGCCTCAGTGTGGTTCGCTGTTTTTTGGTCGTGTGATCGATTCGACAACAAAAACGCCACTGAGGCTATGCCAATGGGCTGCAACCAGAAAAGACCTGATCCCAGAGGATTTGGGAAATTGAAGATTTGAAGGGATTTGGAGGGATTCTGTAGGATGCAAAAGGATGCAAAAGGATTCAAAAGGATTCTGAACCGACCGATCCAATGCAAAGCTTCACATGCATCACCTTGCAGGACATTTGCTCACACCTTGGTCGACTACACGATGCAACAGAGCCACACCCACTCGAGCATACTCATAAGGCTTTGTTAGAGAAATACACCAAAAATTCAAGACTGAAAAAAAACAGTTTGGCAGCTTGGAGCTTGGCATGCCAAACAATCCAAACAGGTTCTACGTGAATCTTTTGGAGAGCAGCATGGGGCCTTAGCACCGGATTCCAGCAGTAAACCAGGAAATGATACCAATGACGTGACTACTAGCGCAGTCAAGGTTGCATCCGCTTGTGTGACCTACTGGTACTGTGATCTTGATGTTATCATGAGGGTTGTGTCTGCTTGATCGCTTTTTGTTTTTGATTTGTTTGATTTCTTTTGAAGGAAGCAAGCAAGCAAGCAATGCACTGTTTCAGGTGGTTCCAAAGCTTCTTGATTGAGCCCAAACCAATAGGACCGCTTTCACTTCACAGAAGAGTGAAAAACGTGTTTCTGCATCAATCCGGTGCATTTGACAACCGCAAGGATCAGGGTGCATTGCACAGGCCACAAGTGTGAGCTTGATTTCTCCGCTTGCTGCTTGTGTCAACGCTGGTGTTCTAGCGATCATCTACTTTGCATGCTTGCAGGTGTACCCCGGCTGGTTTTTGCCGACAAGGTCTGCCACTCCAAAGCGAAAAGTCTGGCCTTCAGTTCTTGATCCATTCAGTATGAAATGCTCATTGCCTCTTTGCCTTTGACCGCATCACGGTATCCAATCCAGATTGATGTTTTCACTGTAGGCCATGGTCAATGTGAAAGTGTGACAAACTAGCAATTCTATTGTCATTTCAAACTCTTGAGCTTTAACACTGGAAGGGATCCTTGATCTACACTTTATATTCGTCCGGAACGAAAACAACATGTGGACTGACATTTTTCTGCATGCATTCTGCAAGGCCGGATGGGGATTTGCCAAGCTTGGCTCCCAAGTGCAACGCCTTTGTGGAGGTGCTACGGTGCTTTTTATGGAAGCAATGCTGCAATTCCCTTTGGGCCCAGTCTCCACGACGTGCTAGGTGCTTGTTCTGGATCGAGTACTGCACCCACCAAGGTGGGAGGTTTTGTTGATTCAGGGCTTCGCTGCTTTGCCAGATTTTCTTCAGCTAAGTTGATTTGTTGTGGGTGAACTGGCAGGTCGCCGTCAAAGTAGTGCACCCGCAGGCACACTCTTGGATTGCCATTCTCTTTGAAAGCATCATTTCCCAAGCTTTGGAAAATAGACTTTGACACGGGATCTTTTTGAGAGCTGATAGTTTTGCCTTTCAATTTCTTCTAGGTGCGGCGTGCTGTGCAGGTGGATTTGAAGGCGCACTGTTTGATTGCGTCGGGGATGGGAGACAGCAAGCATTTCAAGTTTTTAGAGGAAGAATCAGACGGGGAAAGATTCAGAAGCATTTTAGTAGCCAAACGAAGGATCATTAAGAGGCTATTGGCCATTTCAGTAGTTCGCTCACAGCTTTGTTTTATCTCTTTTGTTTGTCTCTTCGAAGCTTTTCTTCAACCCCTACTTGTTCTGGCCCGGAGGAAGCCCCATCCCAGAACCTGCTGAGACCAGCATTCCATTTGCAAACTGAAGTCCTCCTGAACATCTCAAGCTGTTTGCAGGTGCTTGATCATCTTGCTGGGCTTTCCTCTTATATTGGCATGGACAGGCAGATACTCGGATTATTCACATTCCAATCTGCCTGAACTTGGTATGGAAGCAGCATTAGGTTGGGCTTGCCACTGATGCTTCAGCAGTTTTCGGCCTTTCTAAAGGCCTGGCAGAATTTGCGGGCTTTAGCCTGACTCGGTCGCTCTTCCAGTGCGAAGAGGGATGCTGTTCCTTTGCGAAGGCTCAAACCGACCTCAGGATCGAAGCGCAAAATTTGCGAAGGCTGGGACCTGTGGGAGGGACTTAGAACTTGAGAGAGATGCTCCAGCATTGCCAAATGTGTCAGGTTGAGACAGCAGCTTTGTAGCAAAGATAAAACTATCGTCATCCCAGAGGTTCCGCTTTACAGCTTTCTGTGCTGCATTGCAGAATCACATTCTCGGTGCAGCCATCTAGCATTATCTCGTATCCCTGTCTTTCCAGGTTTATGACGATTGGGTCTCTCGGGACGTGCTCGTCATGACCTATGAGGACACTGAAACAAGTTCGTAAAAGAACAATGTTCCATGCCTTTGACATCCTTTTACGCTTGTCAGTAAATTGAGATTGGGAGAGTTAGATGTAGATACTTAGATACATGTATGTACGTATGTACATGGCGTTTTCCTGGGCTTGTCATTCAAGGGTTTAAGTGCTTTTTGCGTGAAGTTTTGGAAGCATGAAGGAAGGGCAGCCTCTGAACACTTTGCTAGAACAAGAAGAACAAGAACCTGGACAGGGGGAGAGGGAGAGGCGAATGCTTGAGACATCTTGATGTGAATAGTGACAGTGAATACTGGGTAGAGAGATCTTTGATCAATTGGTTGGTCCGGGAAAATGGAATGACCATCCTGGCAGGCTAGAGGCTTGGCGAATCTTGGCAGGGATCCCTGGTTCATGGAAAAAAGGCCCAACAGAAAACCCTTGACGGAGGACGAAGGCAATGAGACAAAAAATACATGAAATTACCGGACGTACTGGACAGAATTGCCGTCCCTCAGACTTCTACGCTGCCTATGCTTGTGGCATCTTGTGGCTTGAAAATTTTGTGCTTGCTTTGCACAGCAACATACTGCAATCCAAGGTGGACACCTTTTGGGCAATGGTCTTTAGGCGCAGATTTGCTCGTATCTCAGAATGAACATGCGCAGCAACACGGAGTCACTACGGGTACAGTACTTACGAAGCTTTTCACCAAGGTTCATGGAGATTTGCATCCAGGCAACACTCAATAACTCTTCTGTGCAAGTCTGCTTGGTAGCCTGCAGCCAACCTGCATCCGTGAAAGCTTTGATAAAAATCCACTGTCAAGCACAGTTGGCGACCTCGAGTTTTAGTGAAGCCCTTTTGTTAGTCTTGAGTCAAATGCTTTCACTTCGTCAGACCACCGAAAGTGCCTTTAGCAAAATTGTGCTGTGTTTCACAGGAAACATTCTCTGGCGACGACCACATGATCGTGCGCCGGTCTGGCCTCTTAGTGCACTCGGGTACTTTCGGGTGTACCTTCACAAGTTCTGCAGCCATCCTCAGTGCTGAATCCAAACCTCCAAACTCTGAGATGCAGCTGGTTCTGTTGGACTGTGGCCTCGTCATAGCTGGGCACTTTGGAATTTTAGAAGAGAGTGAGCATGAAATTAGATCATGACTAGCCCAAGCGTCCCTTACAGACATATTGGGACTCAACCGATATCAAAGTATCTGATTTAATTCATTGGATATGCAAATGAAATGTAGTGTGAATTTCTGATTGTTGCTGCTGGATATTCTTGAACATAAAGCTTATCTTCTTCATTTGACCTGAGGATTTACGAGGTGATGCAGGAGAGGACCTGTCGATGATGGTCAAGGCATTGGTGGAAGATATACATCAAGAATGCAGATAAAGGATTTGTGCAGATTCGGTTTTCGAGTAGTTCCGTGCAATGAGGCTTTCCTGACCAAAACTGAAGAAGAAGTCGCGTGGAGCTCTCAAGACACTAAATGTGGAAATCTACATGATGGAAATCTAAGCTCCAGCCTGGTCATGCGAAGAATCGGCAGTTGAGGAGTCTTTTGATACAGCTGAGCGAAAGAGTAGGCGGCAAGGTAGAGGACCGGGAGTGCTTACACTGCCTACCTCGTGCTCATGCGCTGTAAAGCATTGAAAGCAGACGTGTTTGTGCGCCACTGTAGGATGTTCTTGATCCTGATGGATTTGTGAAGGGCATCGCCGACTTGATCAGATCTGGAAAAAGCGTGGGCTTCAGGCGGTTTGGACTGATTGATAATCCGGAGGGTTGGCCTGCAACTGGCCTGTATGATTTATGTAGTACCTCTTGTAGCTGTCCTTTGTGTATTCATGAAGGAGATTTTGGGGTTTTGGCCTCTCTCTCAGCATTCCCCGCTTTCTCTCCTTAGTTTCTTTGGTTCTGTGTATACTCTAGGAAGTACTTGCGTAGGGTTTTCACAAAGGAACGAATGAATGTAATTATTGTACCTGAAACTACCCTGCAGGCATTTCGTTAATCTCACTTGTCTTTAGTGCCGCGAAAAGCGAACACCCGAGTGTGACCATTTTCTACTTGCTTTTCGTTCTGTTCACTGTTGGCATTTCTAGTTTTTTTTGGAAAGGGTATGGCTTTCTGATTATCACTTGGGGGGGGGGCATAGTTTGACTTCTTTTCGCGACATGTGCCGCGATACTTTCTGCATGCAGGCTTTCAAAGCTAAACGCTGGCTCTCTGATGGGTCAAAGCTTGCTGCGAGAGCCTAAGTATGGACTTCATGTCCAGAATGGTTTGATATCAACCGGGTTCCATCCAAGGTGGGCTTTCAAACGAGTAGGAGATTCACCAGAATTTTCACGTTACATTGCACTGGCAGGTTAGGGCGCAAGCACGGCGTGCGCTTTGATGCTCGGTTCGTGAATCTGATGGCAGCAATGGTTGTTGTACAGGCCGAGGGTCGAGAGATCGCGTAAACATGCGTAAACATACCTTCGAAATGCTTCTTTCAATTCCTCAATGCTGTGCAATTTGAGAGTAAGCAGCTACTCAAATGTCCTGGCACAGGGGGTGGCACTGCACTTGAACGGGGACGGGGACCTTTTCACAAGGCATGCGACGATCTTGCGGGGATTAGCTGTTCTGCTTTGTTGGTTTGTTTGTTGACAACCCAGGTGATGGGAGCCATGTCATTTTTTTTAAATTCAGACTCGGAGCATTTGCCCTCATGACAGGATGTACCCGTTCGTGTTTGAGGCAGCAGCTCATCGCTTAGTTTCAGAAAGCATGAAGTTGGGAGACGAAAAACCTTTGTTTGCCGAGGTTTCGCAGCTGATCAGCTAGCGCACTCCAACCGCAGATACCTTGATCATATTTCATCTTCACATCCAACTCAGCAACACGGAGTATGCTTGCCCTACTGGGTGAGATGAGTCTGCTTGCCCTGCTGGGTCATGCAAGGATCATACAATAGCCTAATTGCATAGTCATGCCATGATTGAATCATTCATTCATGACTCCATGCTGTCCTGGATGGAAACAGATGCCTGCCGTTGGGCCATGAGTCCCATTGCTCAGACAGAGCAGCGGCAGAATTGACCAGTCGGCCACATGTATAGGTCCCGCTTTTCCATGTGCCTGGGCCGGACTACCGAAAGCCAAGCGAATGGAAAAGGATGATATACAATGATACATGAATGTTTGTAGTGTGAATGGTGCAACGGAGTTTTTGGACTTTTGTGTGTGTATGTGAGACAATTTTTTCAGGATTTAGTGATTGAAGTATGGCAACCTGGAAAAACTGTGATGCGCTTCTGACTGCAGTGCTGGTTTAAGCTCAAGCTTTCGCATCATACGTGCTCTCTTTGCTTTCTCTTCTTGGGTCCGTACTCAAGATGTCGTTGGGACCACAGCAACTGATTTTTTTTTGTGAAATCCTCCTTACTTATCTCACTGCCGGCCTTTGGCACTAAGAGTCTTGGACATGGAAATGTAAAAACTTGTTCGGATTAAGACCATCAAGCCACAGGTATGCCGGTACACCGTAGGTTTGTCATTCCAATCTTGCGTATTGTGTTCTGCTGCAAGCTTCCCCATCAAAAGGCTTTTCTGTTGACTTTACTGGCGACTCCTTCCTGCTCAGGTTTGTTCCACCTGAATTGGAACTTTGTGAGATAGCCGAACGGGGGCTCGCTGGTCATCAGCCCGCGAGCCCCCACCTTTCGAAGAAGCACGCAGAGGTGGTTAACGGTTAACATGCTTAAATTCTCCATTCGAAGTGAAAGAACCAAGCACGCCAAGATACGCCAAGTCCTACATGGGCTCATTTGCGTATTCTGATTCTTGGCAAGGCACATCATCATGTCTCTGCGTCTACGCCTATTTCACAGGCTTGGAACTGCACGCATAGTGAAAATGGATGAACATGGATGAATAAGTCAGAGTTGGTCAGAGATTTGAGACAGCAAATCCTTAGGCGAGCACAGCCCCGTTTGCACCTCAGAGATGTTGTGAGGTTGAAATTTTGTTGCTGAAATCATGAAACTCAGGACAACTCCGAACATGCAGTTCCGTCTCCCCAGCCTTCACTTCGATGGAGCATCTTGGCTTATGAAATCAGTTGGGACTGAACTCAAACTGAGCGCACCAACTGGTCGATTTTGCTAGCCAAATTTCATGTCCCAATCGGCTCGCAGATTTTGCCGATTTTGCAAGTTTCCACTATTTCCGTGATCTAAGCACGACTTTGACGAAGACCATGATCACCATCCTTTTCTGACAAGGCGCAGGGAACATGCGAGTCCATGCATTCGCGCTTGCGAGTGGTAAGTTATGTAGTCTTCTTTTCATGACTTTGTCTTCCGGTCCCATTCCCCGTCTCAGGCAATTGTCCATCCCTGAGGAGCCAGAAGATGGCTTGAGCCCTAGACGAAGAAAGTTTATAGGTTTGAATGGTTCGACACGCTTCCCATGGTTCACATGCTTCAAATCATTCCGGTATCAGCCTCACTGCGATGCCTTGCAGAGGTTCGGGGTTTGAAAATGCTGAAAATTTGGAGGTGTCGAGCATGTGATTGTCGAAACTGTGTTTTGACTCTTCGCATACAAGTTTTGTTTTCGTTCATAGCTCCCTAAACTGACACAGGATGCCCTACGCAACGTGCAGCAGATCTACGAGCGCAAATATGGCCGGATTGAGGACTTTGGTTGAGAAAGCCAGCAGTGCAGTCGTTCTTGGCATTGATATGCATTGATTAAAAAGTCTGAGGACAGCGAAGCTCTACCCCTCAACGATGAAGGCACCGTCCTCAGCCATAGTGACAAAACCATCAAGGAAAAGCGAAAAAATGTGAATACATAGGATCAGGGAAACGTGGTTGAGAATCTTAATGTCTTTTCCCCTGCACTTTCTTTCAGAGCAGTGCGGCAGAGCTGCAGATTTTTCAAGTTGCACAGGTGAGAAGAAGTCTCAGGCCTGTACGCCGCTGGTCGTTTGATAGTTCGGAGAGATCCTGTGCAACATTTTTCTTGTTGACTGTCTCCATGTGCAGGATGGAGTCTCATCTTGGCTGGCTGAAGTAAAGGACAGGGTGATAGAGTACAGAACAAATCGACAGAAGAGTGACAAAGTAAGACATGCCAGCAAAACTATACACAAAAGATGTTTTTGTAATCAATTCCATTCAAGAACAGATCTATGAAGTGGGTCGCCATCTGCCGGAACAGGCACGATGTTCGAAGCCTTCAATCGAGGAAAAGTTCAACAAACTCGAAGCAAAGTTGGCAGAGGTGAAGCAGCTGTACCAGCAGAAGTATGGTCAGGACGTCGACGAGGAAGACTCTGATGTTCACTATGATGCTGATGGAACTCCTTGGATTCAGACTTCTGGCACTGGTGTTGCCACAGACCTTCGCGTGGATAGGTTGGAGCAGATGCTGTCAGTGGTCAAGGATCTCTACTCTGAGAAGTATGGCCGCGATGTTGATACTGAGTATGATGCAGATGGCACTGCTTGGAAGGTGACTGAAGGCACTGGCGTGCCACGCGACTGCCGGGTTGAGCGCTTGGAGCAAAAGTTGGCAGAGGTGAAGCAGCTGTACCAGCAGAAGTATGGTCAGGAGGTGGACGAGGAAGACATGAGTGTTCACTACGATGCTGATGGAACTCCTTGGATTCAGACTTCTGGCACGGGTGTTGCCACAGACCTTCGCGTGGATAGGTTGGAGCAGATGCTGTCAGTGGTCAAGGATCTCTACTCTGAGAAGTATGGCCGCGATGTTGATACTGAGTATGATGCAGATGGCACTGCTTGGAAGGTGACTGAAGGCACTGGCGTGCCACGCGACTGCCGGGTTGAGCGCTTAGAGCAAAAGTTGGCAGAGGTGAAGCAGCTGTACCAGCAGAAGTATGGTCAGGAGGTGGACGAGGAAGACATGAGTGTTCACTACGATGCTGATGGAACTCCTTGGATTCAGACTTCTGGCACGGGTGTTGCCACAGACCTTCGCGTGGATAGGTTGGAGCAGATGCTGTCAGTGGTCAAGGATCTCTACTCTGAGAAGTATGGCCGCGATGTTGATACTGAGTATGATGCAGATGGCACTGCTTGGAAGGTGACTGAAGGCACTGGCGTGCCACGCGACTGCCGGGTTGAGCGCTTAGAGCAAAAGTTGGCAGAGGTGAAGCAGCTGTACCAGCAGAAGTATGGTCAGGAGGTGGACGAGGAAGACATGAGTGTTCACTATGATGCTGATGGAACTCCTTGGATTCAGACTTCTGGCACTGGTGTTGCCACAGACCTTCGCGTGGAGAGGTTGGAGCAGATGCTGTCAGTGGTCAAGGATCTCTACTCTGAGAAGTATGGCCGCGATGTTGATACTGAGTATGATGCAGATGGCACTGCTTGGAAGGTGACTGAAGGCACTGGCGTGCCACGCGACTGCCGGGTTGAGCGCTTGGAGCAAAAGTTGGCAGAGGTGAAGCAGCTGTACCAGCAGACGTATGGTAAGACGGTTGATGATTGTGAAAATGAGGCCTTTTGTGGCGACTTTTCTTATGACTCAGATGGCACATTGTGGATCAAGTGCATCACTACAGGCGATTCCATGCTTTTTTCTCATGGCCAGATATCGTGTTTGATTTTGACATTGTGATGCTTACCATTCTTTTCTTTTTTAGCTGGCTGGTTTGTACAATCTGTGCGAGTGAGGGATTCCTGACAGCATTTTGGAATTCTCCAGGTCAGGCCTATTCACCTCCCTCGGAACAAGCCCTCGGAGAGATGCTTGAAGAGGCAGGTCTTCGACGCTTTGTCTTCTCTTGTGCAAGAGATGAATAGCTTGACAGGTGATCAAATACCGGGGATCTCTGGGGATCTGTTCAAACTGTTCTGTCGTGCAAGGTGAAGGATCTTTACAAGAAACGTTCTGACCTTGGTCAACTCGTCACTTAATTTCTGTTGAACTGCTCGTGAATGTCAAGTCAGGCTTTGGTAACAAGGCTGATGAGGCACAATCATCATGGAGTGATCAGGACTTTGCACTTTTTCATCATTTTGCTTTGCCTCATTTTTCATCATCAGAACTTTTTTGCGAGTTTGGTAAGTCGCTCTCACTTCAGGGGGCCACTCTGACATGTGATCCTAGGACGGCACCCCGTGGGTTGCAGTGACAGACAATCAGCCTGCCAGCGAGGCAAGACGACGGAAGTACAAACTGATCAGTAGTCAAGCCCGTGTCGGTTCTTTTATCATCTTTTATCTCTAGGGTTACTGTCCCATTTATCATGAGATTTACCTTGGGTTGCTCGCCACAGAAAAGCTGTTTGTTATTTTCTCGCCTACTGGATACAATTACGTCAAGTTTATCTTGCAGCCACAATATGTTTTTGTTCATGTTCTCATCATTTACTCATAACTCATATCATATCACTATTTATCAGAATGTAATGTCATCATTTAACATGCCATAATGATTTATCATCAGATTTAGATTTCTTCATGCCAGAATCACTTGTGAACCAAGTGCATTTTTTTTCTGCTTGTCCTTTTGGATCATTTTTCTGTAGTGTTTTCAAAATCCTTGGATTTTGCTAAGTATTGGTTTTTGTCACATTTTCCTCATTTTTTGGGTCGAAAATGCTGCAAGCAAAACACAAGAAATCCATGAAAAAAGCAAAGAACATGATCAGACATGATAAGCGATAAAAGCTAGGTGATAAACAAAAAAGATAAATGATTAAAAAAGACAAACTGACGCCAAGAAACGTCCGATGAGTTGAACCTCAAAAAATGCAAAACACCTTAGGTTTCTTCACCTTCTTAAATCTTTTTTCAAGCATTTTTTTCATTTCTTGTCATTTTGGTTTTCATGTTCATTTTCCTATCATGTCTTTAGAATCCTTTGATTTTGCTAAGTGTTTGTCACACTTTCCTCGTTAATGCCGCAAAACACAAGATATCCATGAACAAAGGATGAACAATGAATAGACACGAAAACAAAATACAAATAAATAGTAATGACAATATTTAAATGATTAAACATGAAAATTAAGTGATGAAAAATGAAGACCAAACGAAAAAAACTAAAAAACATCTTGATTTCCAGTCTGTGACTGCCCAAGATAAGCTTAAGGATACATGCTACAGTTGCAAAGACGAATTCCGCAGTGCAGGGTACTACCTTCAAAGGAACCTGCAGCTTGCAGCAGCTGGAAAGCAAAGAGGTCTTGACCATTTCTGTGCCAAAATGTCTTGGTTCTGTGAATTTGAGAGATCCACATGATCCAAGGTAGAGGGACGATGATGCAAATAGCAACGCGGTAGCATTCTGCCATTTTGATCCATTTGCATACGCACATTTGATGTTTGCATTCTGCTTGCTAGGTTTGCTGTGTTTGAGTGATTTTTGTAGATTTTTGTCATCGTTGAGAATGGCCTTAAATTCCTGCTGGTGTTCTCGACATACCCCAAGCCAAGGAGGGGAGGTATTAAACCACAGGAGGATGTGGGCCACAACAGAAAAACTGGCCGTGCTTGACCCAGCTGGAATCACTGCAATGATATTAACAATTGGTGTCCATGTTCCAGATGACCTTAATGCATAGCACTTGGCTTTCTTGCAGAGTTCGTAAGAATCATTTCGATCTGAGGCTGACCTTGGATGGTCCGATTGAGAGCGCATTCCGCGAGCCCATGACTTGAGACAGGTGGTACTTAGATTGGATGCATCCAAGATTCTATTCTGTCCAGCCTGGCAATCCTCCTGGATAGAGAGTCGGGCACAAAAAAGACAAAACGACAAAATAGATTCAGATTTGAAACTAGACAGGTTTCCTGTGGATGGACCGCCAGGAAATTTGATCCAGAATCGCTTAGCTGTCTTTCTTTAGCAAATAGAAGGCAGCCCTCCGTTTCAGAGAACGTGCCAGGGATTCCAAAACCGTTGCTTTTTTTGGCAGGGAAGGGTCCTATGTGCTGTCATCCAATACCACAATATGATTCCAGCCAAGCCAGCGACAGAAGCTGGCGAGTTCCCATGAAATGGCACTGTTCTACAGCATGACCAGTTTTATCTGGTGCCTATTTAAACTGGGTGGACCCTGTCCATTCGATGAACGTTCTGGCCCTCTGGGTCCTAGGTCCTTAGTGGGCTCCTGCCAGACACAGTCCCTGGCATCATTCATAGTTTAAACGTGCTCAGTCACCTAGGGCTTCATCAGCGTTTGGCCGGAATTTGAACATTTGAAAATCGAAAGGCCATTCAACGCGACACGCTGGACTCAGCTTCCTCATAACATGCAGAGAGTCAAGCCAACAGCCCAACAGCCCTCCTCTGTTGCTGTACAGAAAGCGGGCCAGCAGTCGCTGCATGATTGACGCCATGCTGGTAGTTTGATCCTGTAGTGAATCAAACTTCCACATGTTGCCGGTTTCAAGTTGCCCGCTTCCTGACGCAAATCACAGTCTATCCAGCACAACAGGTCTAGCAAAGAAATGAAGAGAGAGGGACAGAAAGCAAATATTCTATTTATTATGATAAATAGTATATTGAATAAATTGTACATACATATGTGACTTGCGTTTCGGCAACCACATACGGCTTGGTCACTGAGTCAAAAAGTCACTGAACATGACTCTTCGCGCTTTGTCACAGTTTGCAATCTCTCTTTAGAGTCCTTTTTTTGTATCATACAGCCTGAACAAAGGTCCAGCCGCCAGGCCGAACCCCAATCCAAGCAGGAAAGTAGACGCAGAGACGCAGAGACGTACAGCATGATGCAGCTACAACTAGACAGTTCCATTGCTGTCAAGACACACTCCTATGAATACATACACAGATCACAGATCATCCACAGATAATTCAGCAATGTACCACCTCTTGAAGACAATCACATTGATATTGATATAGCAGTGCAGTTTGTGTCGCTTCCAATTTCTTTGCTCCTACCCATCTAGATGGACCAATGAGGCGTTGGCCTCCATGTCATGGACCGGCGGCGCTTTGCCTGGGGTGATGCGGTCAGGCCGCAGCGGACAGCTAGTGAGGCAGGGAGGGATAGGTTCGGTAAAGCTGTGTAAAGCTTTGCAAGGCTTTGCAAGTGTGAGGTGTTCTTGTTTGGTTTGATCTTGCTGATTTCCCTTGAACATATGTCCTCTTCCTGGCATCCTATTTCCCTTACTGACACGTTTTTAGTTTTTTCGCACTGCACGAGTTCACGTTTAGCAGTGCTCATCTCTTATTTGCACTGCTGAACAATACTTTTTTGCTAAATCTCTCTCAACAGCATAGAACCTCCTAACTGCTGCAGCTAGCTCCCTGGCCACTGCCTGTTCCTTTGCATCCCTGAGAAACAGCAACTCTTAAGTCTTGAAGACCTGGGTCAAACTGGCAGCTTCTGGTCTGAAATGACATGAAATGACCAGTTTGTGGAGTCCCTTTTGGTGCTGCTATTCCTTGCATACAGCAATGTGGATGTTGTCCCACCTTTACACCAATGGTGAGATTTGGGGCAGGGTTGTTGTCGGAGCAAAGGTCATCAGGTCATCCCAGTTGTAACTGACAGCAGTCCTTCACTGAGTCCTTCACTGACCCGAATGTTTGCCCTGCTGCCCTGCTCCAGGTGCTTGGCCCGCAGCTCGAGGATTCAAGGAGACCGACATTTTCATTTTTTCATTCTCGTTTGGCTGTTGACCTTGTTGTTTCAAGGAGCGTTCTCGCAAACTCAGACAAGCTCTTGAGATTTACTGATTTACTGCACTGTGCAGGAGAGGGGATGCAGATTCATCGGTGGCAGCCGCCACGAGGTGCCTAGACTTCGATGCTTTTGGATTTTGAAACTGCTTTTGCAGTTTTGCTTTGCTTTTTGATCATTTCTACTTCCAGCTTCAAAGGTCTGGCTCATCATTCTGGTCTGTATGCGTCTCAGCAAATCGAGAATTCAGACAGTTGACCCGTAGCCACTTGACTATCACACTGCTTTGGCGATATTGCAAAGACTCCCTGCACAAGAATTGGATAAAGCGCAGAAAGGTCAACAGCAGGGCCAGCACTGCCTGGGGCTTGTTTGCATTAAGCGTTGCAACAGGGAGAAGACTGAAGAAGAGTTGAGTTGATCCCTGTTCATGTCTTTTTTCTAGAGGTCAATAGCCAAGTGTGCAGGGATCTCAGGATGAAATGAGACACAGTGGAAAGTACATTCCAGCATTGCTTTTGGCAGGCAGTGCTCCACCGACTGTTGCGCGTGATGATCTCCAGAAGGAGCATCTTTCATCGTTACTACTTGTTGTGCAAGCCAGTCTTTCAGTGAAGATACCGAGTCCGTGTTGAGAACCCCTACATGTTTTTCTTGATAGAATGCAGGCTCTTGTTGCTCACGAATCCACTTCTGGATGCCAAACTTTCCATACTTGATGCCACACAGCCAAATCAACGAACTCATATTTCTGCCACAGCTTGCTTTCTGGCAGACGTTCATGCGGCGCCGGTTCATGTGATTCTCCTATCACTTCGCAGTGTATATTCGAGCTGTAAACCGTGCAGGAATCTGCAAAGGAATCAGTGGTTCCAGAGCAATGGGAGAACAGGCAGAGCTTCTTTGGGCAAGAACAAGCTGTAACGTGCAGCCTTTGTGGGTAGATTCGCGTAGATGTTGTCCTCACACACCATGGTGAATTGGAGGTTGGCGCACACAATGATGCTGCGGACTGTGCAAAACACGATGATGCTCGGGCTGATTTTGCTTTCAAGATGCAAAGGATTTCCATCCTGCAACTGTACAATTGCAAAATGGAACAAGGAGACATGCACATCAGCTACTGCAGCTGCTGACAAAGAGATATGGCACCAGCAGCCAGTTGCACATCTCTTGCTGGGAGGTGCTCTTTTTGTATCAATATGGCATTGTCGAATGAGACTACTTGATCGTTGTGGCGTGTTGGTTGTGTATCATGATACCACATGCTCCTGGTACCTGACAGGGAAACCTGGAGAAGGTGGCCTCCGCCACGGGTGGATCCAAAGTGGCAGCCTTAAAAGCAGGCTGAACAGTTCGGTGGCAAAGCATGGGTTCAGCATTGATGCAGCAGTGTTTATGTACGGGACGAATATTAGGCATGATAAGAGTATAAGGTAGATTCTTGTGATGTTTTATGAACTCTTGCTCCTCTTGCTTTTGTTTGAAATCGAGGAATTCAGTCCGTTTGCACATTTTTCAACACATGCCTGCAACTTTTGGATTTCCGAGGCCATGGTCCAAAAATGTCACTCACGCCAAAGAGAACTTGCTCCACTGCACATATCAGTTCCTCTCTGCATCAGAGTTGATAATGCATTGTATTGATGTGCAATGACGTGACGTGCACAGTGTCTCCCCCTACATCCAGTGGTACTGCAGGCACTTTGCGGTCATGCCAGCGTTGTCGAGTATTTGTTGCAGCTTAATGCAGCTCCAGATTTAGCAGGACTTGTTCTGCAATCTTACAAAGCCTTGTGATGTCCTGTGAAACTTCTGTCACCGTTTTACCAGATGTTCATGTGCATTTGCCGCAAGGAGTATACAACTATCGGGCGTTCCCAAGCAGCAAATTTCATTTGGCACATCCTTTGGTCCTTCAAACTTCTTGGCCGAGTCGTGCAGGGGTGGTGTTGATTGCGCCGATATCATGCAGTAGTGCAGTAATAAGTTGGGTCCGTGATTTCAAAGGCTTCACCTTTGGTTTGCGGCCCTGACACCATTGAAAAGTGCGTATGGAACCATTATTTTGTTTTGATTCAGGTCCAGCAACCACGTTCTCTACTCTACCTTTCTTGCAATTGTACCACAATCTTATCTTTCTTGGTCGTGAGGTTGCATATCGCCGCATCTTCAAGCCTGCATATATCCCAGCTACTGCTACTTGGATCAAGTTCCATGAAAAACTTAGCAAACTCTGACAAACTTTGTTGATGGCGCAATTAGAGTAGCTGATGATGAACTGTGTCTAGCGACCTACGCGCATGTGCACTTCTTGGGGACGTGTCGTTTTAGGTTCTTTACGAGGGATTGTGTGTGCTTTTGTCTCATGTTTTTTTTTCAACATGTTTGCAAAGCCTTAAAGAAGCTTGGCAGGCAAATATGTTGAACATTGCACAATCCCGTTCGATTGCACAATCCCGTTAGAACACTCGGCGAACACTTCTAACCTTCAAGTTTCAATCGCAGGTGCACCAAATAAAAGTTTTAAACTTTGCATATTTGATTTAACAGTAAGATGCTAAGACAGAGATACATAAACATAAACTTCTATCAAGCAGAAAAGCCAGACCAATGTAGCTTTCATAATGTGTCGCGGTGCAAATGTGTATGCTTTGGAGGCTGCAGGCACATGCAAGCCCAACAGTTCTCACAGTTTCTTGGCTCCAACGAACCCTTGTTTTCCATCCACACAGTCGTCACATTTCGCTCACTAATCGACCATTCCAAAGTGTCCTGTATCGCTTTTCTCATGCTCATTAAGGATGAAGCTGACACTCCATTGCACCTCGCGTGCTGCTATCAGCAGTTGGAGACGATTGAGCTTTTGCTTCAGGCTGCCCGAAAAGTCTTGAGATATTGAAGGATGATGTGTGAAACGTCACAGATATTCTCACACAAATTGATTGCTGTGATTGATTGGCACGCTTTCATGTAGAAAGACCTTAGGCCACTGCTGATCCATCGGCTGCGAACAACTTCGGTGTCCGGCTTCTAACCTGTTTGACTGAAGAGGAGTCCAAAAAGGCATGAAGACTGTTGGAGAACTAGAGAAATAGAAGGAAATCATACGTACCACACTCGCATTACATGATAATGATATGTTCAAGATTGTTCAAGGCACGTTCATGGAGAAGCAGTACTGAAAAGACTCCAAGTAAAGCATATCAGCTGGAGGTTTAAGACAAGCCAAGCAAAGCCAGCCAGTGAAAACGAATGTGCGAGATCAACAAGGAAGAAGCTATGCTAATGGAAGCACAAGTTTGAAGGGTTGTGGTGGACCTGTCAAATTATTGTGGATGATAGCAGATAGCAAAAGAGAGTGAGAGAGAGAGAGGGCGAGAGAGAGAGAGGGAGAGAGAGAGCAAGAGAGCAAGAGAGGGAAGGAGAGGGTGCCACAACGAAAGATGAAGAAGATAGGAAGGGTGGGTTTGGCATGTTTCTGTGTCTTTTCTTTTGGCGGTCTAAGGTCACACCTTTGCATGTTGCTGCGGCAACAGCTGCGTTGGAAGGATGTGATGTGTGGAAGGCGTGGCAAACCTGAGATCTGACCAGGAAAGATGTAAGCGGCGATTCAAACATACACATGGAATCAGATGCAACTTTCCACACGGGTTGGACAGATCATAGATGGAGACTTCAAGGTTTGGTTACAATCCTGCAGCTTGTGACAGCCGGAGATACTGGCATCAAGATCGCTTGTTCCAGAAGATCCCGCTTGAATGACTGTTCTCGGACCGCTGCAGGCCAAGGTTGTACTGATTCTGGTCAGAAGTGGCTCTGACATTTTCGCTCGAGATCGGTAGAGCCCTTGACTTCGGGATGTGGATACGTGCTTTTTGTGCAGCATTCTCTGGATTTCAATCAACAAGGGATGCCAGTTGCTTGCAGAGTTTTTATATTCAAAGCTACCAGAGTTAGAATCCTACTTGCAATTGTCGTTTTTGTGTTCAGAATCCTACTTGCAGGCAAGGTAAGACCCCAGCTGCCATTGCGCGCATTGCTGATGCAGAACCTTCGCTCGTGAGCCTCCTGGAGGCCGTGCAAGGAAAATCATGCCGATTAAACACTTAACCGTGTTGGCATGACTGGTCCTTAAGCCCATGCCATTGGTTGTGTACTTGGGGCTTGGTCCGGCACATTCAGCAGTGCCCGGAATTAGATGTAGGCTTTTGGACTCAAGCGCCCTTCGCACCTTGTAGAGAGAGGGAAATAGAGTTGAAACAATGTCACCCAAACAGAACCATTTCAGGATGTTCCAAGCAGGAAAAGGGTTGAGAAAAAAACCGCTCTTCTTTCATGAGCAACGAAAAAAACGCGCAACCGGACCGGTCGCCAACCTCGCCAAACTCCCCTGTAGGGGATTATACTACTCAGTTTTGTGAGGGGTTTACAATAAGCTCCCCATGAACCAACCACCGGTATGGGTATGGGATAGAATTTTGTTGGCTCACATGACATTGGTACTCTTGCAGGCTGAGAATCCGGAGAGCTTTGGTTTGAACCTACCTGGTTCGCCATCGCATGCAGCAGAGGCTGTGTATGCCATGCCAAAGCCAAGGATTTGCCATCGCTACAGTACAATGTTACAATCCTTCTTCGGTGCCTGGCGAGGCTCCTGCGGTGAGGGTGAAGCGTTGGGCAGCTGCCCTGCTGACAGAGGCCTGCATTGATGGCTTGTTTTCCACCTTCAACCCAGCTGAAGCGTGAAATGATATGAAATATCATGAAAGTACGGCATGTCCACCCTCACCCTGTGCGAAAGCAAGCAGGACCCACTGTCAAAAAAGAGCAGCGCAGGCCTTTGTGCTGTCCACATTCATATCACGGCATTTGTGAGGAAGTTTGGAATGTGCACTATCAACCCGCTTTCGTGATTCCGCAAGTCATGCTACGTCCACTGAGGCCAAGCTTGCAGCCAAAATGCGTTGAACGCTCAGTTTCATTGGTTGAATGGTGCCCAAAAGCCCGCATGCAAAGCATGAACAAGTGGGAACGAGCTAGAAGACAACAATGGTAGGAATGGGCACACGCGTAGGACAGCGTTCCAAAGTCTTTTTTGGAAAGTTTTGGGATCCATTTCAGATCATTTAAGCGCAGATACTTCCCATGTGATCCCACTTGATCTGACTTGCCAACGTAACTTTTCCATGGCCCAGTTCAGAGCCTTCAAAGCCGAGCTATGCCGAACTTGAGCTGGAGATTCTTGGTTGCATTTTGGCTTCATTTTCTCATAAAGATACCTGCCTCACTCTCTGACATTCTCTGACAATTTGGCATACAAACACACTTCTTTGTATGTGTTCAATTTGTTCCAACAAATCTTGAAGCGTTCTTTCTTCTGTTTTGTTTCAGCGGATTATCAATGAAGCCTCAATTCTCAGGAATGAACAGCTCAAGAGCTGTATTCTGGAGCTGCAGCACAGCCTCGACAATGCTGAAATGAATGTGAAAATACTGTGCTAGCCTCAGCAGCCTCTCACAATTGGGGCAGATGTGTTGTTTGCTGCGCGTCAAACTGATGCCACGATTGACCTATGACTACGTCTCATGATTGTTCTTTACTACTTTACAGTCGTTTTTCAGTTTCTCCAAACTTCAAATGCTTGCAAGCTGAGTGGGATGAGGCGAGATTCATTGGACTTGCAAGCTTTGTGCCCTGCTTGAAGACTCTGGCCGTGCACGGTAGGTCTATTGCGAGTAGTCCAGAAATTCTGAATTCAGATTCAAGATGGCTTGCATGCAACGGCTGCATCACTTGAACAACTTCTGGCGTGAGGTCTACTCCTTTGCCCAAAGATGACAGCAGATTGGCTGAAATTGAAGCCAGTCTGAAGGAGGTCTGAGCCGTGTGAAGCCGCCTGCAGAGACATTGATTCATGCAGATACTGTGAGTTGGGAGGCTTGCGCTCGCTTTGAAGCGTTTGACGAAGAACGTAAGCGTGGCTCGTACGCTACATTCCAGCTTGTCTGTGAGTCTTATGCAAGTATATGCAAGTATAAGATTTGTACAAGAATAACTAGATACCTGGAACCCCTAAACAACCGGTTTTGAATGGATGTTCTGTGAAACCCCAATTTTCCCGTAGTGATTAGGAGTCATCCAAGTGAAACAACCATTTAGAATGTTTGTTTGGAGTCCTGGGTAGATGTGTCTTGCACTATGACTATACCATACACATTCCATCGTATCATATCATACAATATCATATCATGTCACATCGTATCAAATCAGATAGTGCGTATTTTAACTATCGTTTTATAATGTTCTATACTCTCTTATTTTACACATGAGATTATGCATAATTTCAAGTGTTTAACATGATTCCTACTGACCCTTATTGCACCGACTTGGAAGAAGGCAAAGTCAAAGCTGTGAAACTGAGGATACGCTGCTTCGGCACAGAATGGTAACATAGCAGGTCCAACCAAAATCATCCCAAATGTCAAAATTTTCCTCAAAACTCCTCCTGTCTTCAAAACAGCACCAATGACAAGGGGACATGGTCAAGATCTGAGGCTGGAGAACTGAGCTGCAGACCAAGCAAGAGCAGATTGAAGCATTGCAGGCAAAAGATGCTGCGCAGCTTCTGCGATTTTAGATGTATGAATTCTTTTGAACATCAGTATCAAGGCATTGTAAAGGGATCAAGCTCACCTTGCTTAGACTCTACATTTTATGTGCTTCTTGCCCTTCCAGAATTGACTTGCTGCAGTTTTGATTACACCTCAAAACTTTTAAAGAGACGATTTGATAAGCTGTATATACTAATCCCTGGAAAACACTTCATCGTGATACTGAAGTTTTACGAATCGATGGTTTTACAGCGTACTGCTCTCACTCAAGAAGCAACATTGACAGTCATTCACTATGCAACTGAGATTAATCGAATTGCAGCAAACCTTTCTGTGCACTCCCGTTGGAATGGACTCAGCGGGGGCCCTTCTTCCGATGGGTTTGATGCTTAATCCAGCGGAAAAGGCGTAAGCGACAAGAAGTGTGTAGCACAAGGTATGGTACTTGATGATTTTGGATGATTTTCGAGTCTTGGGTCGCCAGTCGAGGTGCTGGGCGAAGTCCGCTCGCGCTGGCCAGCACTTCTTTGGTGGGTTTGCTTTTCCTTGCCCTGTTTTATTTCTTGCAGAAGAAAAGGAGATCCAAGCGTGAAGCAATCGTGCCACCAGTTTCTTGACTGGTTCCAGGCCATGCATCATGTGTGCATCAATTCAATTCATTCTAGATTCTAAACTCTGAAAGATTGAAGACGTCTTTCTTGTCGTACTGCTCTCTAGCTTTTTCTCTCCAAGGATGGAATCTTTGATTTGGACCTGCTGGGCCTTTTCAATGGCAAGACTGGTCCAATCTTCATGGGAGTTTGTGGCAAAGTCGCACCTTGGAGCAACAGTACCAAGATGGATGGAACCCAAGGAGTTGTGCTAAGTCGCTAAGTAGGACTTCTCACAATAACTTAAATGGAACGTATGTAGCTGAATTGCTTGTTTCTACCTCTGAGGTCAACGTTTCGTCTAGTGAGAACATCAAGGCCACTCGAGGGCTTTTGCCGGTTATCTCTCTCTTTTCTCATCATGTCGTGTTTCTGCGGGGCCCAGGCCCATACAGTTCCTTTCGTACTTTGTGGCTTTGCTTGTGCTTTGCTCTTATGCGTTTGTCAGGTTGGAGAAGGCTATGGGAAACTGTGGGCTGGCAAAGATGCGACATATGCCTTAGCAGTGCTTTCGCTGAAGCCAGAAGAGGCACAGCAGCTAGACAGGGGGTTCCAACATTTGATGCGCTTGAACCATCTCTGACCAATTTGGCAACTTATTCCGAGCCGCCTAGCTTGCATCATACACTTCGAGTTCTGAGTTCTGTCTTTGAATATTGACAAAGATGACAAAGGCAAACAAATTGGACTTCACCCTGGATCAGTTCACTGATGAGCAGCGGACCGCCTTGGCTGGCTGGTACAAGCATTTTACTGCCAGATATCCTGTGGTTGGAAGACTACGAGAATATGTGGCTTCATTGAACTTGTTATGACCGGATGTGCACACTTTTGAATTTTGACGCTCAAACCCTAAATGTCCAATTGCTAAGCTCTACAGTGGTCAGCAGGTCGCTGTATTGGAGAAAGCCATAAAGAGAGAATTGAGACAGCAGCGCCTGTCCATTTTGCTAAGGATGGATGGGATTTTTCTGCTATCGAGAAGGAGGCCCATGGATTTCGTCAAATTTTGCCGACACTGACAAAAGGACCCTAAGATATTCGAGAAACTAACTTTACTTTGCTGTGGATTCATCAGTAAAACATATGCCAAAAGGCACCTCGTTTCTTTGACCTGTTTGCGAGGCTGAGAGGCAGCGGCCTTTTGGCCTCAAGGAAGACACAACGCCGGAACCAGCTGCGGAAGAGCCAGTCATGTTCCGAGCTGGCGACAAGGCAATTGAGTGTTGTTCAAGTGCTTTTTAGTTTTGACCTGGTTTCATTGTTTTGACCTTGAAATGCAAACAATGCAGGGTTTGCTGAGTTTGTCATCCTTCATACCCTTCAAGTGAGTTGAGTCCATCTGAAATTTGCCAAGTACATCAAAATCAATGCTTGGAACCTTAACAATTGAAGAATGTCAGGTGAAGTTGCATGGCTTGGAGGACAATGAACTAAATGGCAAGATTGGTACCTTGCGGTCCTTGGTGGCAAGCACAGGGAAGTTCGCGATTGAAATGGATGGTGAGGACACTCTGTGCACAAACATGCTCACTTTCTTATTTTGCTACAACTTGGCCGTTCATTGATTGTCACTGGAATAGAATAAATCCGCCACTTGAGAGCGCAGTTTCCTCAAGACTATGATAGCAGAACAAACAAAACCTTTTCAAGCATAGAATTTGAGTGCAATCGCGGCCAAATGGATGGCAGGATGGCACAGTGCAGGTCAAACCAGGCAACATCTTGAAAGTGTAGCTGCCGAGCTCCCCTTGCCGAACAACCTACTGGCCACCACCACGTAATTGGTGCGGCTAGTTGCCGCGAGAGTGTTGCGAACAGAAAAGAGTGTAATTTTGCAAATGTCTCTCAGAATTACAACACGCAGAAAGGACAACTTGGATTCCAACAAGTCTATGAAGGTCTGCTTCGAGTCAAAAACTTGCATAACTTATAGTAGAAATTAGATGAAATTAGTAGAATAATTATCTATATTAGTTGATATTCTTCGAGATGTGGATTTGACGGTACAAAACACTTGTCTTGAAAAAGCCTTCGTTGTGTACTGTGTGCTGCTACTTTCTTGGCCTGCTTTGGAGATGTGCATGGTTTCTTCATTCCTTTGATGCCATTGGGTTCAAATCCTGTTTCCTTGTAGAAAATTCTTCTAGACTTCTGTTAGATTTTTGGTAGAACATAAAGAATCATAAAGACATGATCAAGATCAATGACACTTTGAACGTAATGAATCACAGGCCATTGGCCAAAGGTATTTGCAACCCTGCTAGAGAACGGGCGTTCCGAGCTTTAAGCCATGGAGTTGCCTCTAATTCTTTCAGGCCTTGAGATTATAGTACTTCTGTTGATCTTCCGTTGTTGCTACGATCGTCCGGTGTGTCTATCATGCCTTGCGTTATTTGGCGCTGGAGTGGCGGGCACATTAGAAGCGCTCCGAGGTTCTTCATTACATTTAGATAGTTTGACATATGATTCAGCTTCGATTGTTGGCCGATCTTCCATGCAAGCCGCAACCTACAAGTTGGATGGTTTTGAAGTTGACTGGGAAATGGCTACAGTTCCCATACCTCATCACTCGTATTACTCCCTTCTTCTCCAAGTCAAAGCAGTTTCTGTGAATCCTTCCAACTTCAAGCACCCTATGATTCCAACTGCTTGGCCCTTTTTGCGGCATTTACGACGTTGGCCAATTGGATACGACGTCTCAGGAGTTGTACTGTCATTTGGCTCATCCAACGGGTGTGATGTGAAAGTTGGAGATAGTGTTTGGGGCATGTCAATTGGTGTTGCTGGAGAATTTGCAGTTGTTCCATGCGCTTGGGTTGCACCTGTACCTGGAAAGCTTACTTATGGTGAGGCTGCAGGGCTTGGTGTAGCAGGTTTGACCTCAATGCAAGCATACGAGCGGAATTCTGTTGAGAAGGGACAGCACGTCCTAGTGATTGGAGCATCAGGTGGTTGTGGTCAATTTGGTGTTACATTAGCTGGTGCCATGGGTGCAAATGTTACTGGCATTTGTGGCTCTCGGAACGCAGAGTTTGTCAGAGGCCTGCGCCCTGATGTCAGCGTTGTCGACTACAATAGCAAAACGGAGATGAACGCTTTGACTTCACAGCGTGAACGCTTTGACATCATTTATGACACCGTCTCCAGCAATGCTCCTGAAGATCCTAACTACGAACCAACTCTTCGACCAGTCTTGAAGCCAACTGGAACCTACATTGCGATTGGCCCTTGTCCAGATTCTTTGGATCAAATCAAAGCTTTTGTTGATATCTTTGCTCGCACTTTTGGTCTGCGAGTACAGCGAAAGGGCTATGATTGGTTTTTTCTATCCCCTTCAAAGGCATTGATGCTGAGACTCAATGAATTCTTCAATTCTGGAGCTGTAACCAGCGTTGCCATTGACAGGGTGTATGATCTGACTCAGTCAGAGGAGATGATTCAGCTTGCTGTCAAGCGGATGAAGAGTCGACGAGCAGTCGGCAAAGTCATTCTGACTTTTGGCAGTGAAACAACATGAACGCTATTCTCTATTTGTTGACAACAAATCTTTCTGCCAGCCACTTCAACTGCACCTGGATCCAGGCTGGTGACACTTTATCGACGTTGGTGTGAGAAGACTAGAAGGGAAGATAAGCGAGTTGGTAAAAAGCATTTTTGATAGTCGTGTCAATGGGCCTGTCGTTGCACTGCAAACGCAGTTTGATTGTTTGATCATGATCATGTCCGATTCTTGCTATACTGCCAGCATTGTGTGTCTCAAATGGCGGGGCTGATCTTGGTAGGGCGCCGGAAACAGACGGTAGTTCCTTGAGCATGCTGATTCACAAGCTGCCTCGAGCAACCGACTTATGCGTGATTGGCGGCGGCGCAGCTGGATTCTATGCAGCCATAACATGTGCAGAGAGGGCGATCGAGAATGGACATGCCAGTCCAGATATTCTTGTCATGGAAAAGTCTGAAAAATTGCTTCACAAAGTAAGCATTTCTGGGGGAGGAAGATGCAATGTCTTGCACCGTTATGGGGTGCCACAAGCTGCGAGCTATCCAAGGGGCGCTGGATTGATGGAACATTTGTCAGCCACTCACGGAGCATTGGATTCTGCTCGATGGTTCGAAAGTAAGGGTGTTCAGCTGAAGACTGAGGAAGATGGACGAGTCTTTCCAGCATCCAACACGTCCAAGAGTATTGTAGACTGCTTCATGTCGACAGCCTCAACATTGGGAATAAAGGTGTTGCTCAATACAAGAGCCCTTACAGTCGACAAGACCACCGAGCATTTCTGTGTTAATGTCAGAGGGACGGACATGATGGAAACGAGTGAGGGAAGCCAACAGATTCTCTGCAGAAGACTTGTCATATGCACTGGTTCTGCTCAAAAGCGCACAGTTCAATCATTGCTGAAAGATGCTGGTGCTGGCATTAGCCCAGTGGCTCCATCTCTCTTTTCTCTACAGTTCTCAGCGTCGACTGCTTCGAAGTTTCAAGGTCTAGCAGGTTTGGCCGTGCCTGATGCTGTGGTCGAGATAGCAGAAAATACCCAGTCATCCATTCCGCACATTCAAGGACCTCTGTTGATTACTCATGGAGGAATCTCTGGTCCAGCCATCCTACGTTTGTCTGCATGGGGTGCATATGCATTTCGAGATGTTGACTACAATGCGGTGTTGAAGATCAACTGGGCTCCTCACACAAATGAAAAAGACATGGTGCATTCTATCATGGAAGTGCCAGCAGGTCGCGAGAAGCAGCCCCCAGTCCGTAGGAAAGCTGTGAGCGAGGTGTCACCATGGCCAGGTGTTCTTCCAGCTCGTTTGTGGCACCGTCTTCTTGAACAGGCTGATGTGAACAATGACTTGACCAGCCACCTGAGCCAGCTCTCAGCACTTCAGACTCCAAGCTGCAAAGCAATTTTAAAACAGACGCCTCAGATCCCTTTGATCCAATGGCCATGGCGATTCTTTGGAAGGCCAGAAGCGGCGCAAGCACTGGCAAAGGCTATGCTGCCTTCTATTACCCAAGATCAAGTTGCTGTAGCAGGCCGACGCGTCAACAAAGAGGAATTTGTCACTGCCGGTGGCGTGGATCTAAACTTATTGGACTGGAACAGGATGGAACTGAAATCTCAGCCGGGGGTCCATTTCGCAGGCGAGGCTTTAGACGTTGATGGAATCACTGGAGGATTCAACTTTCAAGGATGTTGGTCGAGCGGCTATGCTGCAGGTGTTGCAGTGGCCAACTCGTTATGTCCAAACGAAGTAGGTTGAATAGATGCACCTCGAGTCCCTGCAACCTTGAGTCCCTGGAGCTCCGCTTGGAATTCTCGCTAGGTCCATGTCTGTGACTTGTTGCTCCTCACTGTGGTTAGGTCCAGGCGAAGCTGGCGAAGCTCAATCTTGAGGTCTTTTCACATCTCTTGACCCTGCCTGTGTACTACATGCTTGTCGAAATCCAGCGCATGTCCCTTGTCTTCTCTAGTTGCCTTTCTTTAGTAGATAGTCGAAACCACGTCAAACCCCTTTGATTTGGGAAATGTTGCGATAATGCTCAACACGACACATGACTACATAGGAATGATTTATGATATCATTAATATACTGAACAATATATTACAATATACACTATATGATATGCCCAGACTGTAAATGAATAGAACACGTAGTATATACATACCTCGCGTGAGATGCAATTTAAGATCTATAGCATCCACATACATCTAGGGTCCGGGGAACTTACAACTATTTGCAGCAATTATGTGGCTGTGCGACTATTCACAGTTTCATCTGAGGCAACACCGCCCAAGTCATTGGCACTGCAATTCTATGTTCCCAGCGATTGAGTTCTGCTCGTAACATGGCAACTCTGATGCACAACGAATCGCAAAAGCCACATTTTTCTTCCATTCAAAGAGCTTCAAATTCCTGTTCCTGGATAGCTCAGCCTAGGTGCGACCTGCACATACAGCATACGTGCTCTTAGCTTGCTCCACCACCCGACAGCAGTGTGATTGCAAGCAAAAGGGGAACGGCAGTTTCTCATTCTTGGACTTGCTTTGGAAGAAAATTGGCAGAGTTGGTCAAATTTTGCATGTGCACGCGCAGAGTTATAGATGTCTTGTTTCTAGATGTCAAATTGGTCCCATCATCATGAAAGTCTTAGACAAACTGAAGATCTTGGTGGGTTGCATAGCAGCATCGCATTTGCATGTAAATAGCCATTGGCTTGAGAGCTGCACTTGTGCAGATGTTGGCCGCTTTCCGCGGCCGTGGCCTTCGGGCGATCCGCGCACTCCCACCATGCACGAGAGGTGCCTTACATTGGCGACATGGTGGCATACCTTCAGGCGTTGGGATTTCAAACGTGGGAACACGTGGACCCAGTGATCTTCTTTCTGAACTGAGCTCAATCTTTGCAAAAGAAGGCGTGACAACACTTTCCTCCTTGTCTGCCACTTGGTTTGCAAAGGCTGACCAAAACGTGTCCAAAGGCCTCGATCCTGAAGAATTCAGAGAGACGATGGCCAGCGTAGGTCTGAAGTTGAGCGACACAGAGAGCGAGGCTTTGTTTGCTCACTTCGATGTAGACAAGTCTGGTATCATTACATATGGTGAATTCGCCAAGGGCTTGCAGGGTGAGATGCCATCATTCTCAGCTTCTTTGGCTTTCATGCATCAGCACACAGGGCATTATCCCTCAAACCATCAGCAAATCAAAGCAGCTAGGCCAAAATTTGATGAGTCCGAAACGGATGAATGGCTTGAGTCCCTGGATGCAGTTGTGTCAAACCTGGGCCCAACACGGGCACGTTTTCTTCTACATGACTTGATGGAAGAAGCTGCACGCCTTGGGGTTCACATCCCTCAGCCAGTGGTCACACCAATGGTCAACACAATCCCCAGTTCGGGGGAGCCCGAGTATCCAGGGGACCGTGCAATGGAGGAGCGTCTCTCGAATATCATCCGGTGGAATGCAGCAGTGATGGTGAGTGATGGAAACAGACGAGGGGGAGGTGTTGGTGGGCACATTGGCACCTTTGCTTCCATTTGTGATGTTATGGAGGTTGGCATGAACCATTTCTTCCGTGGAAAGGACTATGGAAATGGAAGGGGTGACAGTGTTTGGATGCAGGGTCATGCTGCTCCAGGAGCCTATTCTCGAGCCTTTGTGGAAGGTAGGCTGACCATAGATCAGCTCATGAACTTCCGAAGGGAATCTGCAGGGAAAGGTGTTTCGAGTTATCCTCATCCACGGCTCATGCCTACATTCTGGGAGAATCCCACAGTGTCTATGGGTTTGGGCCCACTGGGTGCAGTTTACCAGGCGCGCTTCTTTCGCTATTTGCACCTTCGTGGTCTTGCTGACACATCCAAGAGCCGAGTTTGGGCGTTTGTTGGCGATGGTGAGATGGACGAGCCAGAATCCATCACGGCAATTTCAGTTGCCGGCAGAGAAAAACTCAACAATATGATCTTCATCGTGAATTGCAATTACCAGCGACTAGATGGGCCAGTGCGTGGTAATTCAAAGGTGCTTCAGGAATACGAAGGAACATTCCGTGGTGCTGGCTTTGATGTCATCAAGCTTATTTGGGGTGGCAAGTTCAACGAGCTGATTGAACAGGACCATGATGGCAAGTTGATTGAGGCAGTGGAAGCTGATCTGTTTTCGAGTCTCTCTAGCCAATCTCGTTTTTACTGTAGCAGTTGTCTACCTTGACACTTGCAGCCCTCGGAACTCACTGGCGTTTAAGTCAAGAAGTTTGGTGCATCAGGCCCTGGAAGCAACTCCAGATGGCGACTGCCAGCGACTTCATGCAAAGGCAAGATGCGAGTGCTTGACGGAAGACGGAAGACTAGGTAAGTCATGGTAAGTTGTTCGCTGAGAGCAAGCACTTCCTCTTCTTTTGCTTGTGTTTGTTGTTGGCCAAATTGAATCTAGGCTCTAGATTTATGAGAGAACCTATGCTGGCATTGCTTTTGTTTGGAGTCTTCCTATTGAACGGTTGCAATTCTGCGGAGTGCTCAAACACGAGAGCACATCAAATTTCAGGCTGATGGAGCCCTCGTGCGGAAGGAGCGAACAATTTCTGTTTCTGTGTGGTTTGAATGTTTGAAACTGTCAATTGAAATATTTCCCGTCTGACACTCCATGTCATCGTTCATCGTTTAGAGTTCAGAGTCAAAAGTTTTGAGGACATTTTTGAGAAGCATGGTCTGCTGGATCGGGTGGCGCATTGGAGTGATGACGAGCTATTGGAGGCCTTGCCATTTATGCCAGTTGCTCCAGGAAGCAATGCCACAGAATCGGAGCCTGCCACAGTAGAAGAAGTGAACAGAGTGTAGTTGCTCTTATGGATGGGGTCTCTCTACATTCATCCTCTTAGTATTCATTGTGAATACCTTTTTGGCCACTGTTTGACCAGATTGATGCTTTCAATTGAGCCCAATTGGCAGGCATTCCAGACTCCTGGTGGTCATGACCACAAGAAGATCTTCGCAGCCTTTACTCAGGCTGTGAGGGTTGTGATCCCACAATCTCAGGTGTTTCCTGCACACATTCCACTTCTTTTTCGCTGCAGGCTGAGAGGAATTCAGAGATGGGAGGCCGCCCTTCAGCCGCTGGTCTTGATTAGAGAGGGCGTGCTTGGATTCACTGTGAAAATTGGGGATTGTTTGCTTGTATTGATTGAGAGAAAGTATTATTTAGCATGCAACACATCCTAATTGGAAATGCGGAGGTCATCTTGGTGAAGACGCTGAAGGCAAGATGTCATAGAGCCAATGAGATGGTTCGTTTTTTGTTCGGCCAACCCGTTTTCAACATGAAGCGGAGCCGCAAAACAAAGACATTGCATAATCATTTACAAAGTAAAAACTATATTCAAATGGAATGAACGAATGTAAATACCCATTGGTCCGTGCAGCAAGGGCTACAGCTTGCAGACGTTCCTGGGTAGAAATACAGTGCACCAGAAGAAGACCATGAGTGATTCTGACATGCCCCTTGGCTTGAAATCTGAGAAGGTTTGTTGGTCTGGCGCAGTGTCCAGCTTCAAGCTTGTCAGTTTGAGTCTGTGCTTTCACGGCTTCCTTCTAAATCATTTGTCAGCTAAGGCAGGGATACCGCAGGATTCTCAGCCGGTGCAGCTACAAGACACATTCCTTTTGCATTTGCTTTAAAAAAAGAGCAGATATACGCATGGTGACGTGTTTGGCTTCCAGGCTCTCGGGATGCTTGTTCATCCAAGACTAAGAGTCGGGCTCAGGTGATGCAATGGGTATCCCACTCACAGACGAGCAGCTCAAAGCAGCGGATGTGTGCTACTCAGAAACCGCAACTGGCAACAGATCCAAATTATGCAAAACCATTATGCAAAACCAGCATAAACCAGTGTCCATGTCCAGAAATCGAAGCATGCAATTTGTTGGGAGGCCCAGAACTTTTTCGCGCTCAAAGAGGACTCACCAGAGGTTTACTCCTCAGGGGTAAAGATGCGAGGGGCTCTTTCCTTGTGGTGCAGGTCATCCCATCTCAGTCAAGCGGCACTTGTTGTCTTACTGCAACAACCAAGTGTGCTGGTACTTTCTCCGACCTGTTGCACCAGCAAAAAGGTTGCAGTTGGTTTGTCGATCGCATGAAGCACGTGAATGCTGGGCCCCCGGACCCAGGTGACGTACCTGAAAGCGAGGCGCCAAGAGCTTGGTGGCTATCTTCCGCTTCGCTCGCCAGCAAAGGCTTGGGTTCACGCATGTCATCGAGTTATCGGTCCGGTCCGTACATTAGTCGTATTTGCAAGGTCTCTGCTCTCGTGGAGTTGCCATCGCATGAGACGGCCTATTCCATGTTCGACGAAGGTGCCAATAAGCGAAAAGGACACTTCATACTTGGTACATCATGTAGTTTTTCGGGATGAAAAGTAGATCGCTGTGGAGGATAGAACATGTGGAGTGCTTGAAAGTAAATCACTCATCCTGTGAAGCTAGAGCAGGCAGCAAAGGAAGAGAGATCAGCACAACTATGTGCTTTGCCCAAATCCTCCGAAAAATGATGCAGGCTTGCAGCATTCACTGGAGTGTATGTCAACATTTCCGACTGTACTCTCAGTCTATCACCTCGATTGGATTACAATGAAAGGCTGGTGAGTTTGGACAGCGAGTGACACTCATGGTCACTGATGAGTCATGGGCTGAGAAAGAGAACCAAACGGTCAGGGCATTCAAAGAAAAAAAGGTATATAAATCACGCAACAACTACAATCTGGTATGTCACAGGCTTTTAAGGGTCAGGGTTTCCATGGCAGCCCCAATCCAGCTCGCTTGGCCCAGCAGCGAAATTTTGTTCTTCCTTAACAGCCCGAAATGCTCGGACACACTCAGCGATAAGTCGGGTTCTTTCGCCGCTGTCAGGGTCGCCTGTTTTCGACGCATGACACCGCGCTTGGAGATGTACTGGTACCTTACTGATCCTTACTGCATAACCTTTTTAATTGTAAGTTTAGAATTTATGTTTTAAGCAGCTCTGATATTATATTTTCAGGCTCTCCGTCTCTAAATTTATTGTTAGGCTTCGCATAACCGGCGACACATCTTGGCAACAAGACTGTAGTTTCGGTGTTGGGTTTGCTATCCTTGTTTGCGTCAAGATCCGGTAGGTTTGCTCTCCATCGCTTTGAATGCTTGAGAGTCAATGTTTGGTAGGTTTGAGGTTTGCCTTGTTTGCGTCGAAGTCTGGTAGGTTTACTACTTGTACCATTGTCGTTATTGTCGTTGTTGTGGCTGTGGTTGCGGTTGCGATTGCGGTTGCGGTTGCGGTTGTACTTGTTGTCGTTGTCGTTGTGGTTGTTGCTTTCGCGCACGTTAAATTTCACTTCTTCTTTTTGCCATGTCAAGAACAGCATTTTTGGTGTGCCCAGACTCGTCCGGCACGTCATTTTTGTCGGTATTTGCAATGTTTTGTCTACATGCGTCTCTTTTCGTAAACATTGACCGTCAAGTAAAAGACAAAGAACATCACAAAACACAATTCCTGCATGGGGAACCACTTTTCTCAAGAAAAAGCCCGTCCAGTTTTTTTTTTACAAAGAATGATCAAGGGACTCAGTTGAATGAAATAGAGAATCAATTGGGCGAGTAAGGTCCAGAACCTTTGGCATTGATGCGTTCTTCCCAATCTTCAAGATTCATGCACCTTTCGGACAGAACTACACTCCAGTGGATGCTGATCAGGTGTGGCCTCCACAACTCACCTGTAGCCTGTGTAGCCTGTGTAGCTTTGAGTTCACCTCAAGGTCATGAAATATGCTGAAGCACCCAACGGACAAATCCTGCAAGAAGGAATCAGACACGATCTCAGTTTCATTTTTCATTTAAACTTTGAAAGTTTTGAAAGCGTGAAGTTGTTCAGATTTTGTGCGGAGAGAGATTCTGAGATTTGAATTCCATTTTGTCATGACTGGGATAACTTGAGGTGAAGGTGGAGCTATCATGACCTGGATTGCATCAGCGACATCTTACTCCTCGCAGCATGCGCCCACATTACCTTTCCTCATCTACTACTCTATGCTTCTTGCATTGTGATCAAAGCAGCAGTTCCAAGTTCAAACTTATTCCATAAATCCCCAACTCGGTCTGCCTTGTTGGATTCACAATGCTGGCATAGATTCTTTTCTTCTCAAGGTTTGGCTTCCAACGAGCCGCTTCGCAGCACAGAACCCGAGTGAATGATAGTGAATGACCCTACTTCGTTTCCATACAGTTCAGTACAGCAGTTCTTGTTGGATAAACGTGTTGAGAGTTCTTGGGGTCTTTTTTGGACATGCTCTGGTGACGCTTTTTTAAAGCCTCTTTTCCTTCTCCATTGCTTCTCCATCCCAAGGTTGGCGACAGCATTTGGCAAGCTGCTGATGCACGTGCGCGAGGTTTCCTTATTGGTGCAACTTATGGACGCACAACGCTCAATGGAGAGGGATTGCAGCATCAGGCATCTTTCGCAGGGTGAATATGTATTTGAGTTGCCCTGATGGATCAGAGATCGGCACTTGGACATGCAAACTGATAGATCAAAAGCCAAAGTGATCCTGGCCAGGATGGGCACTCCTTGCTTATCGCTCTGACTTGCCCAGTTTCGCTTCTGCACTTGGCTTGCTTGTAGTGAAAACGAGGGTCAAAACATTGAAATCGTATCTTTATCCCTCTCTCTATCTCTCAGTGCAACGTCAACTTGTGTTCAGAAATTCTTTTCCTCTTTTCCAAGTGTTTGGGTACAGCAGTGATCCTTCTTCAAGCCGTTCCGGCATTCGACTATTGACTTGCACATGCAGAGTCCATTGTCTTTCTGCTTGAGGCAGTCAAGGGCTACGATCCTGCCTTCGGTTATGAAATGGCCGCAATCATTGAAAATGGAGTGAAAGAGATGTGGGGGGAGGACGCACTGAACTTGCAAAGGTGATAGATTTTCAACATGGGCAATTGTTTTGATTTTGAGGGTTCATGCGTAGTCTTCGTGGTGGCTGTCCCAGGACAAGGATGTCATCTACTATGTTACCGCCTATAACGAGAACATGCCCATGCCTGAAAAGCCCGAGGCAGGAAGGGAGACCTGCACATACATGTCAGTGATTATGGCAACCAAAACATGCTTTGCAGCTGATGAATGTCTTATGGTTTGCTTCTGGTCTTGAGACACTCTGCAGCAAGTTGTCACATTGATAAATCGGCATTGTGTATCTTTGCCAAGCTGATTTCATTAATTTTTTGACTCTGCTGCAGGGAGTTGATGAAGGCATTGTCAAAGGACTGTACAAGTTTTCTGATGCAAAGCCAGCCGACCACAAGGCACAGCGGCGCGGTGTCATAGGTGGCTGCAAATTTGATTTGGTATGAAATTGTTCATTGACTTAAGATCCACAGATCACAGGTTCTTCCAGACATTGCAAGTGCCTTTCTTGTATTTCTTCCTCATGGAATTCTACGATGCATGAAGCAGACTGCATACCTAGAGGCATGAAAATGTAAACGATTTGCCGCTCTTCACACGATCCATGAAGGTCCGCTTGATCGGGTCTGGAGCGATTATGAAGCAGGCTTGTCTTGTGCAGTACTTTACAGTTTCACTGTCCTTCAAGTTCAGCTTCAGCTGAAGTGTGGTCCACAGGCCCAAGATGCCATTGACATCCTGGCAGAATATGGTCCCATACGCAGTTCCTCACTGCTGTCACTTTCGCATGTGTACGTGCAATCTTGAAGACCTGACGGCTCCAGATTTGGTCGTTCCCAATTTAGGCGTTGGTGTTGAGCTCTGGAGTGCAACCAGACTCTCAGCTGAATGCAAAGAAAATGCAGTTGGATCCGACGAAAATAAAATTGCACCATGTACATTCACAATCTTTCATACACTTTTTCAGTTTTTGTTGATCTTTGAGATTTGCTGAGGTTATGGAGAGCTTCAGCGTGATGCTGTGGCAAGCAACAGGGACCCACGTGTTGGTGGTGAGGAGCGCACAAACTTCACCAGCACATACGAGCAGCTCATGAAAGATGAAGAAACGCTGTGCTGCGTGAAAGGTTTGAAGCATGCACATACACATGCTGCAGGTTATCCTGGGCATCATAGACATGATTTATATAACATGTAGTATGTAGTATATATAGATATGCAAAAACATGTGATCGAATGCAAGTCTTCAGGATTCTCCAACAAAATTGCAATGTATCGCATGCAGGCGAAGCCTTCATGGGTCGAACAATGCCTCAGTGAAGATGTCGTCACCGTTGCGGTTTCCGACAACATGACGGTGCTTTGGGTCTTAGGGTTGGTTATTGATTTTATTGATTTTATTCAACATCTTTTCTGGCCTGGAATGTGCTAACAGCAGGCATACCCGATGTTGATTGCTCCCTATGTCACTGGTGAATACATCGTCCGTGCCCCAGTCATAGAAATTGAAACTTGAATGATCTTCATGTGATCTTTGACATTTTTTTGTGTCTTGTTTCTCTTGCTCTTCAGTGTAAACAACTCAAGGTCTTGGGTGCAGATGGTTTTGGACGCTCCGACACACGCGAAGCTCTGCGGCGATTCTTTGAGGTGGACAAGGAGCACGTGTCTCGCCAAAGTGTTTCGCATCTGTTTTTCGAACAGTTTCCAGATGTTTCCAGTTGCCTTTTTTCCTCTACCGCATCAACAGCTGCTTTCTCCAAAGCAAAGTGGTCAGACCCCGAATGAAGTCTGAAGCTAGCAAAGGTCGCGGTTGCCGCCCTCTATGGCCTTGCCAAGCAAGGCAAAATTTCTGTGGATGTGGCCAATCAAGCGTGCCTCGGCAACAAAGTGTTTGCTGGCGTCCCATCCTTCAATTCTTTTGTCAATGAACATTCATTCCTATTCCACCTGAATGCAAAGCCCCACTTCACCGGTCACTGTCATAGAAACTTTGAACAATTCCATGGATCCAGGAGCCAAAAACATAAAGTCATTAGAATTGATACGCTGAAGATGCTGGCCTTCTTTGGCCTCCATATCTCTTGTCATCTCCATTACATCTTTTTTCCAAGAAGAGAGGCAAAAATCCATGTGTTGTGATCACTTGTCCATTGAAGCGCATAAATCTCAGAAGTCCTTTCCCAGGCGTGACAAGTTCGGTATTTTGGCAGACCGGAAGGACTGGATCCGGAATTTCTCTTGGACACGACTTTGTCCCTTCGGTGGAGATACATAAGCTCATGAAAGTCTTGGCTCACATTCTGGGAAGGTCTGAGTTCAGGTGATGTGTAAAATCCTTTCGCAAAGTTTCCAGAGAACATAATTTAGTTCGCAGGCAACTGCTTGTTGGGGTCGCAGCTTGTATTTCTTGTGAAAATGCCCAACTGAATGTGGAGGACATTTGCATGGAGGTGATCTCCTGATGCAGCTATGAACAAGCAAGTTTCAAGGCGAGCTGCTTCACGTCGAGGGGCGGTGAGTGGAGACATGCCCTATCCTTCCATATCATTTGATGTCGTCCTTACCATCCTTTTGTATGAAACGCTATTGTTTCGACTTTCAAGCATGAAGCCTTGATTGGAATGCTAGGTGCAATTTTCTTGCTTTGGTTTAGGTGTTCAATTCTGTGACCCGTCCGCTTGCCAGGAAGAGCGGCTCGAGGGTGACACTGAATGTGTTTGTCTTTGGAGCTTTTCTGAACAAGGCGCAAGCATTTCTTAGATGAAGTTGTGTAGCGCCTCAAGTGTTGCCGGCATTGACATTCTGACATTCCTGACTTAAGTACTTGAGTAGTTCAACATACTTCAACTGTCAATTGCTATCTTAGATGATTGTGTCACCGGAAACACAATTCGATTGTATTGGTTTCTGTGCAGCCAAGCCCTTTGGACAGCTGCGCTTGTGCATCCTCATGTTTTCCACTTACCCAGTGAGACGGTGTTGAGGACCGTATCGGTTGTACCGTAATTCTGCTGCATGTAACCTGTGAAGGCAGCATGGTCTTGCAGAAACAGCAAATGCAGCAATATTGATTTGACTCTTCGCCAGCGAAAATGAAAAGCTCCGTAAACTCATTCCTGCTCTTTGCCTGCCTATGTGCGTTCCGATGAATGGCAAGTGTTGGTGCCAGTACAACGAGGAGTACAGACCCTGCTTCTTCCCTTCATGTGCTCTGAAGTATTTGGGTGATTGGGTGGGTGTTCACATCGTTCCACAAGTAGAATTTGATGAAATTTGTTCATAGGACATTTCTTGCTGTGACTCTCGGCTCAGATGAGCCCGTTGGCCTCTGCTGCCCTGAAGGGGCTCTAGCAGTTGGCTGAATAGTTTGAGAGTTTTGAAAAAGGCAAAGAAAGCAGTTCAATTTCAGTGTGGTGTCAGACAAGCTGAAAATGAACATCCCGAAAATTGCAACAATGTCAGCCAAATTTCAATTTGATCCCAACCTCAATTGTATCCAAACGTTCTTGATGTTTATGCTTGGACTTATTCTTTTGTTGTCGGACAAGCTGCAAAATCCTGTTTTTGTTGGCATAACTTTGGGTGCCAACCTGGCGTGAACTGCAAGCAACTAAGAATTGTTTTCATCCGATCGAATCGTCGCGAATAGCGAGAGAGTTGAATACGAACTAACTTGGGCACTAAGAGCTGAGCAGCTGAGGCCTTCCCTGAAGGGGGCTCGGCCGTGCCTGAAGCCTGAACCCTAAACAGACTGTTGCCTTGTATACCTTTGTATACCTTTGTATACCTTTGTATACCTTTGTATACCTTTGTATTTGTATACCTTTGTATCAATTTCGTTATGATACTGTAGATTGACCTCAGTGGAAAGCATGAGTGACAGGGGCGTGCCCAAATCACGCGCCTGGATGGATGAGAGTGTTGATCTCAGTCCATGCTTTCTTATGGTTTAGTGATGACCCACCTGCGTTTGGCTGGAAGTGCTCCTACCTTCCAGCTTCTCCTGCTTTGATTGGACTATTTGTTGACGTTCTGTGAGCTGGAGGCATTGCCTTGTCGGCGGTAGCCAGCAAATTGGTCCGGCTCTTTTTTTCTCAGAATCACCAGTGTAAACAGACATCTTGCTCCTAGCACTTGGGCCCTTGTCTTCCCTTGGGTTGGACCAGTCTCCAGAACTTCGGCAGAGATCCGTTTTATTGTACTGATCTGTAAGAGGTAAAGGATTTGATTTAATGCAAGCAGACAATTTCAGACAAATTTGCAGTGTCTTGGAGGTGCTGTTTGGCTTTGTTCTTACAGAAATCTTGCCTGAGTGCTTAGGTATTTGGAACGGACCCAGGGTGTCTAAAGCGGGAAAAGGCGCACCAGAGTTATAACCATTGCAATGTGGAAGTGCAACAAATCAGTCCCACCAGCTTTTGGATTGCCTTTGCCTCGAGGAACTTCTTTTGGTCAATCAGAAGCTGACAGCCAACCTTGAGCGCTTGCAAGAGCGTACGCAACCTGGATGACCAGAGATATTGTGAAACGGTTTGGTCTCGGTCTCCATGAAGTTGGCATGTGCGACTGGGGTCCTGTCATCATATCAGGCTTATCCTTCGTAGAGGTGCATCTGTTTCAGTTGCTGCATTTGCACTTGCCCGGTCGCATTGGCATTGCCTTATAGGAATTGATTGGACCTACAGAGAGTCAGCGGAAGGCGAGCGGAGTTTCATTGATTGCCACAGCTGGCCAGTGAAGTGAAGACTTTTGCAGCAAAAACCATGGTCCCTGAATTAAGTTTGTATGTTATGAGTTGTGAGTTATGAGTCAGTTCATGAGCATCTCTTTGGCCAGACTTATCAAGTCCAACTGACCTCAGCCAGAGATGCAGCTCTCCGAGTAGCATCTTGTCCGTTGGTGGGATACAAACAGTTGTTCAGGCTGACAGTGGCACAAGATGATATTTATGATGCTGGTTGGTTGGCTAGGTCTAATATGTTCTATTTTCCAGAATAGATCATGATATGTTTTTCTTCGATCTTGGCGAAACTCTTCCCATTTTTGATGCGTAGAGAGATGAAGGCATGACATCAAGTCAGTACATCAGAGTGGAATCAGGTGCTTGTTAGTTGGGACGTCGTGAGGGAAAGGAAGGGAAGGTTGATGAATGTTCCCAAGATTTGATCATTGCGATCTTAGGCACACAGCTGCGCTGGGTCCATTCCAACTCGATGTGTTGGTCGTTTGGATGAGGGCTGGTCAGCTCCTGAGAAAAGAGCAAGTTGTCACCGATTTTCTTCTAGTGAAATTGCAGAAGAATATATTTAGTAGACTGATCTTGCTTAGGGTCACGGTCCTTCCTGAACTTCTGATGGATGTCCTGCAGGCTTCGATCGAAGGGTCTATCGGATCAAGAATGCTTAAGCCTCAGATTGCTGCGGTGGAACTTTTCCGGAATTCCCAAAACAACGAAACGCTCCTGTGAAGCTTTCAGGTAGCATGTTGCAACGCGGATGTGTTGCTGGAGACAGTGGAGTGCCTTGTGACATTTCAGTGGGCATCTTACATACAACTAATTACCCTGCTACTTTTGCTACTTTCTGTGGTGCCGAGCCCATCATCCAATCACTTTTTCTGGCAGATGCTGGGAGATCCGTCATTCAGCCCTTACGACAAGCACACCTTCCAGCCAAGATGGGAGGCGCCTGCACTTGCGTTGAGCTGGAAGCTTGAAAACGGCTTGAACAAAGTTTAGGAGCAATTTGTTTTAGGCAGCATATCTTATCACCACTTTGTTTTGACGTCCTGTGAGACATCCAAGAAACATGTACGAAGTTGGCGGATAAGTAATTTTAATTTGATCTTTGTTTGCCCTGCCTCCGGAAGGCCAAAGGAGGCTTTTTGCAGCTGAGCCTGGGAGATGTTCGTGACAAATGGGGTGAAGAGGTCGTAGCCCTCGTTGCGGTGTTGATCCATGAAACTGTTTCGATTTCTCAGTGCCAGGTCGCTCTAGAAGTGGTGCGTTGTGCCATTGAGCTCGACAGGCTGGGAACTCCGTCGTGTTGTGATGCTTTTGGAATCTTTTGAATTGTCCATGTGCTGATTGAAATCGATTAGCTTGTTGCTCAGTGCACAGATTCAAAGGAGTCACAGGCCCCACACGCGATCAACATGAGTTTTGACAATAACAAGCGCAGCTGCCAGCATTTTGGAGACTTGAAGATCTGCAAAATGCAAAGAACATACACATATAGTATAGACTTTATATTACATGATATTTTGATTAATGTAAAATTGTTTCAATTATAGAATTCGAAAAAAAATCAAAGATGATCAACCAGTGAAACCTAGTGTTGCGTAGATATGGATCGAAGCCAACACTCAATCTGACTCATTGAAATGGGAAACATCAAGCTGACGGAGTACAATAGCTACCTTAACCACATTCTTGTTGTTCGTGAGCCGGAATTGGATTGCTTACATGCTTGCAGTGCAGTCTTATGGGAAAAGCTCGGCAGCTCAGTTTTGAGCCTTCAGTCGTACGTCTTGTATCTGCAGCACAGCACCTTGTCTCTTTGCATCTATTACCTTAGCACAATCCATGTTTTTTGTTCAGTTTTTCCCTAAACAGGTTTACCTGTGGGGTTCTATCTTAGAAAAAAATAGACTGGACACGCTGGTGGGCGCGCTGGGCGCGGATTTGGCCCTGCTGGGCGCGCTGGGCTGGGTTGGGCGTGGGGTTTGGCAGTGCTGGGCGCCCTGGCTGGGTTGGGCATGGGGTTTGGCCGTGCTGGGCGCGCTGGCTGGGTTGGGCGTGGTGTTGGGCGCGCTGGCTGGGTTGGGCGTGGTGTTGGGCGTGGAATTTGGCCATGCTGGGCGCGCTAGCTGGGTTGGGCGTGGTGTTGGGCGTGGGGTTTGGCCGTGCTGGGCGCGCTGACTGGGTACACAAATATACTTTCAAAGTACAAAAGTATACTCTGGAAGTATGCTTTCAAAGTACACAAATATACTCTGGAAGCACAAAAGTATACTTTCAAGTTACACAAAATATATTTACAAGTACACAAATATACTTTCAAAGTACAAAAGTATACTCTGGAAGTACAAAAGTATGTCTCCAAAGTACACAAGTATACTCTCGAAGTACAAAAGTATACTTTCAAGTTACACAAAGTATACTTTCAAGTTACACAAAGTATATTTACCAGTACACAAAATATACTTTCAAAGTACACAAATTTACTTTCAAAGTACAAAAGTATACTCTGGAAGTACAAAAGTATGTCTCCAAAGTACAAAAGTATACTCTCGAAGTACAAAAGTATACTTTCAAGTTACACAAAGTATAATTTCAAGTTACACAAAGTATATTTACAAGTACACAAAAAATACTTTCAAAGTACACAAATAGACTTTCAAAGTAGAAAAGTATAGTCTGGAAGTGCAAAAGTATGTCCCCAAAGTACAGAAGTATACTCTCGAGGTACAAAGTATACTTTCAAAGTACAAAAGTATACTTTCAAATTACAGAAGTATATTTTCAAAGTACAAAGATATACCTTCCACTTTCAAGAGTATACTTTCAAAGTACGAAAGTATATTATCAAATTACGCAAGTATATTCTCGAAGTACAAAAGTATACTTTCAAAGTTCAAAAGTATACGCTCGAAGTACAAAAGTATACTCTGGAAGTACAAAAGTATACTTTCAAAGTACAAAAGTATACTTTCAAATTACAGAAGTATATTTTCAAAGTACAAAGATATACCTTCCACTTTCAAGAGTATACTTTCAAAGTACGAAAGTATATTATCAAATTACGCAAGTATATTCTCGAAGTACAAAAGTATACTTTCAAAGTTCAAAAGTATACGCTCGAAGTACAAAAGTATACTCTGGAAGTACAAAAGTATACTTTCAAAGTACAAAAGTATACTCTCGAAGTACAAAAGTACACTTTCAAATTGCACAAAGTATACTTTCAAAGTACACAAATTTACTTTCAAAGTACAAAAGTATACTCTGGAAGTACAAAAGGATACTTTGAAAGTACGCAAATATACTTTCGAAATACAAAAGTATACTCTCAAAGTACAGAGGTATACTCTCGAAATACAAAGGTATACCCTCCAAGTACAAAAGTATACTTTCAAAGTACAAGTATACTTTCAAATTACACAAGTATACTTTCAAAGTACACAAGTATACTTTCAAAGTACAAAAGTTTACTTTGGAAGTACAAAAGTATATTCTGGAAGTACAAAAGTATACAGTGGAGAAAATACCCAAATGCAAGGTTGTTGAGAGTGCTATTTGATTTAATTGATTTACTTGCACTGTTTGGGGTCTATGCTGGTATCATTTTTGTATTGAGGCTTATGACCCTGATGCATGATGTCAGGCCTTGCATTGGAATGTGAAAAAGTGAGTGCAGATCTGACCAATTTCTATACTCAGTTTTGGTAGACGTGGTAGTGGAAGCGCTTGAACTCCGAATGTGCAGTTCAGTTTAACAGGATCTGAAAGTGCTTGTGATTTCTGATCTGCCATTTCGTTAGAAGGTTTTTCAGGAATTTGGACTCATAAATCTCACTTTGGAGTCAGCTTTGTCCTTGAAGGACGCCTCAAAGATGGCGAAGATATGCTGCTTTGGTCATAGCTCCTTGTCAGAAAAAACGCAACATCGCACGTTGTCAGCGACGTTCGTCAAATCCACACGACTTTTGCCGATGAGGCGATCATAGCGCTAGCGGCAACTTGCAGGCCAGACAGATGATCAGAATGGGTTCGGGGGTGTATAAAGAAGCAATGTGAAACGTGCACAAGCCTCAGAGGAATCCCCGGCCCTGAGGTCAGCGGCTGCGGTTTCGCCTCCATCAAGGATATCCTTTTGGGATGTTTCGGGTTGTTTACAGACAAGGCCCAAGGCAGCAAGCTACCTGAGTGTCGGGGATTCTATTGAAGGACTCAAAGCTCAGTTCGGAGAGGCGGAAGGAGCGAGTCAAGTGGAGTTGATAGAGGTGTTGATTGATCAGACTGAGTTCCAGCCCAACAGAACACTGTGTCCCTTGCTGATTGTGTAGGCGGCGTTATGATGTTTTTTTGATCAATCTGTTTTCTTGGTTACCATTAGCGGGCTGCCTGATGCTACAAGAGACTTGACATTGTTGGAAGCTGGGAGTTGAACAGGAAGCCTGCAAAGCAATCTCCAAGACGTGGTGGGTTGGTTGCTGAGAATTCATCGTGGCTTCAAAATCAGGGCTGACATCATTCAGCACATTTTGAGGCTCAAGCGAGGACGTCAACATGATCTTCCTTCAGACAAGGTGTTCCTGCCTGAACATCCATGCTCAAGCAGCACGCTTCTCATACTCAACTCATCTCAAAGCAACAAACCTCACTTTGGGCAGGTTCTTGTCATGGTGCAAGATTTCCGAAATCTTTGGTGCGCAGGTCCCAATGTTTGCAGAAGGTTCGGAGGCGTCTTCTGCTGGGTTTGGCCGACATACTGATAGCTCTCCATGGTTTGCAAGATTTTGCAAGTTTTACATCTAGACATGGGAGTTGCCATTGGAGGCAAAAGCTCAAAGACGGAAGCTCATTGGCCAAAATGCTTCCGTCCATGAGCCAAGCTTTGAGTTGGCCTATCATATCGAGTGTTTGTCGTCTTTGTCTTGTCAGCCATCCCTGGGAGTCCCATGATTCATCATTCCTGCATCACAGTCCTGCAACTTGGTATTTGAATGGGAGCAGTGAATAGCAGTGATTAAATTCACCGATGCGAAGAGTAGTATTCCGGCCGACATTGAAAACAAGATCTTTGCTCACGTGGAACAAGAATAAACTCACCAGTCTGAATGTGCAGCCGCCACATATATAGAAATTTCATGAAATTTTGACCGTCACTCATATGCAGATCCTTGTTCTTCGCCCAGGCCATACAAATGCTGATTGGAGATGCCATTGGTGATGCTTTTGGTGCCATTATAGAAATGCAGGATGCGTCTGGCCCCAAGGAACGGGACGGAACATGTAAGCCTTGACCGGTCTTGTTTGTGCTCTCCTGAGGTATTGGATTCGGCAGTATGTAACTTTCGACACATGGCCGAAGAACCCAATGCGCAGGACGCACTTGTACGAGTCAGACCGCTTGCTTCACTCTTTAACCAGTGAAGAATGTGATGATCCAACTTTCCAGTTGTTCCGGATTGTTGCATATTTTTGTTGATGGCTTTTTAGGAGCGAGTGGAACACCAACACTGTCGTGACCCCAATTCATGGCATAGACTTTTCAGAGGCACCAGTTTTGATGGTACTCTTCGAGCTTCTGCATGTATTTCTTGTTCTTCCGTGTTCTTCCTGCAGTTCTCATCCGAATCATAGAAGATATCGACATTGTGCTCTCGATAGTGTTTCCACGCTTCATGACTCGAAGCTTTCATTTCAATGACTCGGATCCCCGAGGCCCGTGGCATGTACACAGATGACTGTGAGTGAGTCTCAGTTTCAACCATCAGATTTGCCATGATCTGCCCAACCTATTTAAAGAGTGTAATCAGTGAAATTCGTTCAAGAATCGTGGTTTTTCAGGAATCTTTGGGCATCTTTTGTTGGCTTGATATCAACTTTGCACCAACGGAGTGAGAAGGCTGACCTTTGCCAAGTTTTCACGTTTCTCAGGAGATGACCGTCGGCCTACTAAATGGTCTCTTACAACATGGTTTGCAGCTCCGCCAATGGCTTGGATCACTTGCAAGAGTTCTATTGAACTGTTTGCATTTGTTTGCCAATCCTTCGCTCTGCTTTGTTGCTTTTGGCTCTGGCCTTTGAATGCATTTTGGCGTGAGGCGAAGACGAAATGCTTCAAGCTTGGCAGGTTACAGAACAACTCAATCCATGAACACACATCATTGGACACAATGTATTCGGATAGAATGGAGATCCCTTCAAGATCCTTCAAGTAAAATTCATGGAGGCAGAATGGGATCTGGCGAAGAAACGACCGCGCCCAGCGCCTCCTGGTGCTGAAAGACATGGCCTTTCTCTTAGCTACACTTTGGGAGTCCTAAGATTGGATTGCGATGTTGGGCGTTTTAGTCATCTGGTGTCATCTTGTGAATCTTGTATGTGTTTGAGAATTTTGCATTTTTGCGTTTCTATACATGTCTACTTTAGGTCACGGTAGCATCAAGACGTATTTCCGCGGTTTTCGCGAAATTGATGAGGTTGGAGTTCCGAGCAGCAAATCAAATCAGAAGGGAAACAAGTCAACTCACATTTCTGTGAAAATCCATGATACTTGTGAGATTCCCAAGTGACCCTGTTGAAGACTCTGCAAGAATCCGATTCTTTTGGGGATGCTTCAGTCCTCGCGGGATTTGGCCCTCCCTTTCGTGTTCTGCATGTGGCCAATCACCATGGTTGACTCAAGGTGCGCAGGCTGCAAGCGTCAAAAGAAGACCCGGGCAATGCACCCCCAATGAGGGTCCTCGGCACAGATGAAAGCTTTGCAAAGGAAGTGGCAATTTCCTCATGGGAAGATGGCAAGATACTTGCGGCATGGGGCGTCTTCTCAGGCTTTACCTTTGGCCTATGTCGAAGATGCAAAAATCCGAGAGCAGTTGTGTATTTTGAATGCCAATGCAACGCCTTTTGCTCAGCTTATGCTGGATCTTGTGTTTTGGGTCTTCCAGCTTCAAGATCACTGCAATCATGTAGAGAGTGGATGATTGTGGGGACATGTCATGCTATGTTCGATTTCTTCGTGAGGCATCCGCATCCCAGAGCCAGAGCTGCGAGCTTCCTCATTGCTGAGGCGCGCACACCTATGTTCATATCGGCTCATGCTTTCATGCTAGGTGTGTATGCTAAAGACCGTGCATGCACAACGCCACGTCACACACCGCCACACACACACACACAACACGCATGACAGCCCACGACTTTGCTCCTGCATTTGCCTCCTTAGTGTAGGGTGCGAAGTGGTTGATCGGAGGGGGAGAACAGAAAGCAGCCAGGAACTCACGGTAGAAATTTCAAGGTAAAGCTGAATTTAAGATTCGAACGGCTAGATTCAGCTATGAATGCTTGCTAAATGGCTCTACCGTAAATGCTTGCTAGAGGTGGTTTCCACTTAGCTTTTTAGACCCAGGTACTTTCAAGATCCTTGCAGCGATTGAAAAGCAGCAAAGCAAGCGATGCAGCAACTGAAGCAGGCACCCTCAGCATTCGCTGCTTTGCTCAAGCATTTCATTGCCTGAGCCTTGTTGGCTCGCCGCACACCTAGGCACATCTCAAGAAGCTTGATGAGTTGGAGGACTGCGGTTGCTTCATACCATGATTCAGACATTCTGTGACATTCCAAAGGATATTTAGATATGACAACTATTTGCGATGGCCCCGATTTCCTCTCAAGCTTCATGTTGTGGGTTGAGCGGGTGCTGGCTGTGCTTGGGGCTGCTCGTGACGTTTCCTGGACCTTTGCCTGCCCAGCTCATTGTGGTTCCAGCTTCCTGGTCCCTTTGCTGCTCGGTGTCTGTTTGGGGCTCATCTTTGGATTTCTGAGCTTCCTCTTGCTTTTGGCCTGGCTCCGTCCCGATCTACTTGGATTTGTTCCCCGTCACATCCCTCACCCTGCTCAAGGTGAGCATCCCTCTTTTGCTCTTCGCCGCAGGTCCCGGTTGTCGGGCTACTTGCATGAGTGATACCCCTCCTGCTGACATCGTCGAGCAGCTAACTGCTGCGATCTCTCAGCTCTCTCTGGCTGTTCAGCAACTATCACATCCAGCTGTTCCGACTGCTTCTGATCCCCCTGCCACCACTGTGTCTGCCCAGGGTGAAGTTTGGGAGGTCGTCGATCCCCCTCGTTCCTCATCCAGTCGAGTGTTCCCTAAGAGATCAGCACCTTCCCCATCCGAGACTTCTCCGGTTCCTGCATTGCCACCTGCTGCCAGGTCCATTGCACTTCGTAACCTGTCAGGTGTTTCCATTGGAGCCGTTCCTAGAGCAGAACGTGCTTTTCAAGCAGGTTTTCGTGCAAAGCAGTGCATTAGGGAAGGAGTTGCCTATCGTCAGTTGGAGCCTCTCATTGACATAGCTGTGGCACATCACGTCGTACTTAGGAGTAATCGGGGTGATCCTTTTAGGGTAACAAGCAGGGCTGATCTTAGTAAGCTGGTCGTTTTTGATAGTAACACTTTGGTTGAAAGTTTCCCCTCATTTACAGAGGTGCAATTGTTTTGCCTCGGCGCAGAGACATCAGTACCAGAGTTGGTGAAATGCTCGGCTCAACGAAAGTGAAGACAGTCGGTGAAGGTGAACCTACCCTCATCGTGTGGAGAGTGCCTGATGAATTCACAGGAGTCAAAGATCGACAGTCCTTTGTGATTCCGGTTTTGGCTCGCGAAGGAGGATTTCTTTTTGCAGTTCCTTCTTCCCTGCTTGGTGATACAGTTTTGTTGGAAGCCGCTCTTGAGGAGCATGGGTTATTGGGCCCATCTAATCAGTTCCATTCTGAGCTGATTGAGGAAGATGATGATGGACAGCCTACTCAAGTTGGAGCTTCAGTCAACTTCACAGTCATAGACGTAGGTGCAGATGTTTTGAGGACATGTCGTGAATACGATCCAGTGACAGATGCTTCCGAGACAATCTTGCCTTTTGATGAAGATCTGCCGGGAGCTTTGCCGACAGTGACTGACGTTTTGGATGATATCAAGTCTTGGATCGAGAATGCCGCTTCTGGAAGGATGACTTTTTTGAGCGCTCGAGAAGAGCCGGATCCACCAAAGGCGACCCCAAAGAAAGCCACATCCAGGAAGGTCACTACGGCAGTTCTTTCAGAGCAGTTGGGCCTGCTGATGAACCAGGTGAAGGTGCTGGCGGAGCAGCAAGAAGAGATGAAGAGGCAGCAGTTGCCTATGTCTGCCACTCCTGTCGGAGGTGGAGATCCTGGACCAACCCGAGCTGGGATGCCAAGTGTTTCGGCAGGAATGACTGCTCCACCATTGGGAGCTGTGAAGAAAGCAATGGGGCTCTTGGGACCACCTCCCAAGACCAAGCAACCTTTGACTACCACTGGCCTTCCAGAGACAAAGCCTGTGGAGGAGACCGTGGCGAACGAGGCGGACGATGGCCAGCCAGGATGGGTAAACATCCTTACACAGCAAGGTGCTGCCCTCACTGCTCTTGTTGCCCATTTGGCCAGCGGAGACGCCCTCACCGACTTGCAGGCGAGCAGCAGCAGCTCAGGGTTGTCTGTGAGTACAAAAGGCGTTGCTCGGCGAGAGCGTCTACAGGGCGATCTTGCAAGCCGATCCAGTCAGTTTTTCCTACAGGTACAGCAGCAATTACACAAGCGACTGCACCCGTCTCAGTTGGTTCCAAAGACGGAGGAGGAGGTGCAAGCGACTGGAGTCTGCCTCACAACATACTTGGAGAGGCATGGGAATTTCAAAGGCCAAAGGGAGCAAGCCCTGCTGTTTTGGATTCTTGCCCACAGTTTCGATGCCGCAGCAGCCGGCGACTTTCATGCAACCAAGGAGTACCTTGCGCTGGCAGTGGCCAGCCTAGACCAGGCGTGTCTGGACGGGCACTGGCAGGTGGCATACCTATTAAGCCTGTTGGAAGAACCACCACACCAGATGTTTGCCGAAAAGGCACAGGCGTCGGCCACCAAGCCATTCGCCAGCCTGGTGCCGCCAACATGGGCTGCGATAGCCCTATCTTACATGAAAGAAGTCGAAGTGTTGAGTACAAAGAAAAGCGAATCCAAGAAGGCTGCCGTCAAGCCGGATCCCGATACTACAGCCCCAAGTCCTCGCAGAAGGCCTCGGTTCCCGAAGAAGGCCAAGGCGGGGGGAGGGGACCCAGCTCAAAATTGATGAAGGGGCTCAGTGCTACTGGGCCCGACGAAGACGGTCATTCTTCGCTGCCCTTCTCTTGGCGTGAAGGCAGAGCCCCATGTCCGGGTGACCTCTGGTGTGCCGAGCCGGATCGTTCAGGGAAGAGCGGCGAGGGTGATTGTTCTTCGTCATTGGATGATGACAAGAGCAAAAAGAAAAAGGAGGAAAGAGAAAAGAGACAAGATGCATGCCCTCAGAAGGCAGTGCCAGCTCCTATGGCATCGCATTCTGACAATCCCCACTTCTCCAATGTGGAGACTGAAGCACTACGAGGGATGACTGAACTTTCGTACTCGAAGTGGTGCGCTCTTCTCATCCCAATGGTTGTCAAGACGAGGACCGCGTTTTCAGCTTTTTTGGCAACCACCATCCAGCTCTCCCAGAGGACTACCGGGAGAGGACCTCTGGCACCGACTTTTTACCCCATTCCAGTTCCGCCTGGAACTGTGTTTAGGATGCCTGCAGGTTGTTCGGCCAAGAAGAGACGAGGTATACATTTGTCCAAAGCTGTTCATACAGTTTGCATGGCCTTGAACTTTTGGTTTTTTGGAGGTAATTTCATTGAATCATCACTACTGCAGAGAGAGCCCAACATGCAGCATCGTTGCCTGTTCCAGCGCATTGGTGCTCTTATCAAGTCGGACGTCCCTACGGGCACTTTTTTGGTGCCTAAAATGGGACGAAAGTTTCCTGAGCTCATTGCTCATTTGAATCGTGTCAGCCAGCTTTTCACTAACCTTGGAGTAGCCGGAGACCCTTATGAACGAGTATATCCTGGTGTAGAACTGCCTCCCAAGGGCGACCTGGATGATGACATACAGCCCTACACGGATCTATGCCCGGAGCGTCTAGTGTTTCATGGGTCAGGCCAATGGGATGTTGAAGAGTTTTTGCCTGACGATTTGGCTATGGCATTTAGAGAACCAAAAACCATTGCTACCGGAAGGCCTTCACCAATAAAGCCTTGTCTGAGAGACCCCCCTGATCGTATAGCCGAACTTGCATTGAAGTGGGACAATCACTCACTGCTCTTTATCCACAGCGATCCAGTCCCTGAAGATGGCTTGGTCAGAATATTCAATGCCAGGAAGTCGGCGGTGCAGGACAGACAGATAGGGGACAAGCGGGGACAGAACGGCCTCGAGGCCAAGGTCATTGGACCCTCGGCCGACCTTCCGTCGGGTGTTGACGTCGGTGACTTGTACGTCAACCCAGCCAAGCAGTATGTAGCAGTCAGCATATCTGATAGAAGGGATTTTTATCATCAACTACAAATATCTCCAGAGAAAGCAAAAGGCAACACCCTGGGACCACCGGTGCCGATTTCATCTGTTGAAGGAACACAGGCATTGGCTCTATGGGTTTCCCGTCAGAAATCCAACAAGAGATATCGCAGACTGTTGCATGGAGACAAGCTTGGTTTTGTTGAGGACAAGGGTCTCCTGGTGCCGCCGCCAGACCACGTTTGGATTTCTTTCAACAGTGTGCTGCAGGGCGATCACGTCGGAGTAGAGGTGGCGACATCTGCTCACATGGCTTTGCTGCGAAGATCAGGATTACTTAGTGACTGGAATCAATTGACTGCATCTCGGCCACTACGCAGTTTAGATCAGTGCCAAGGACTGGTCATAGACGATTTTTTCGCTATAAGCGTAGAATCCCACCAGACACCCCCAAGTGAATCCAGATCGGCAAAAGCATTCCGTCAAGCAAAAGCTGCCTATGCCAAGCATGGGATCCTAGGAAGCCCAGATAAAGACGTGTGTGGCGAAACTTGAGGTAAGACCATAGGTGCCTTTGTTAACTCCAGCAAGGAAAGCGTAAAGAACGGCGTGATAACAGTAGGGGCACCTATTGGAAAACGACTAGGTTTATCCTTCATCACCATGATGCTTTGTAGGTCGCCTGCAACGACCGACGTGCTCCATGCCTGCCTCGTAGGCGGGTGGGTCTCACTCATGACTTACAGACGGCCAATGATGTCTGTATTGGACTCCTCGTTCAAGCTAGTCGACAGCCAGAGTATAAATCAGAACGCCCCAAAAGTGATTCGTCTGCCGCGCAAAACGGCATCCGAGTTAGTTTTGCTGTCAGTACTTGTTCCTCTGATGCTGACTGATATCGCAGCTCCGCACTCCCCTTTCGTTTACTGCACAGATGCTTCGTCAACAAAAGGAGCCATATGTAGGGCAGAGATAGCATCAGAAAGAGCAGAAATACTTTGGAGGGTCTGTAGATCGAAGGGAGCCTACACTCGTCTCCTTACACCTGCAGAAGCCACACTTAAGCACCTAGGTGAACTTGAAGAAAAAGAGATAGAACCTGAACGTCAAGTGGATAGGCCGATAGCATATCATTTCGAATTTATAGAAGTGTTCGCAGGGGCAGCAGTCATCACTTCAGCAGTTGTAGATCTAGGCGTGGTGGTGGGGCCGCCGATTGAATTGACATTCTCACCGGCCTACGATTTGAAGGAGAGCTTGGTCATACAGTGGCTTACATGCCTACTTCAAGACAAACGCCTTCTTTCATTTTTCTTGGCTCCACCTTCTTGCACGACTTTCTCAATAACTCGAAGACCCAGTCTTCGTGATGCTGACTACCCATTTGGCTATGACCCCTGGGACGAACAGACACAAACAGGGAATCTGTTAGCAAACAGGAGTGGTCAAATGATGAAGGTCGGGAAGGAGAATGACGCCGCTGGCCTTTGGGAAACACCATTTTCCAGCAAAATGAAACATCTTCCGGCCTGGAAGGCCATTCGTCGGCTTTGCTGTGCTGCTGAAGTCCGCACAGACAGTTGTCGTTTTGGTTCTATACATCAGAAGGGTTTTAGGTTCCTATCCATAAACATGAAGTTAGATAGCATAGCCAAAAGGTGCATTTGTCGCACCAAGCATGTGCCGGTGCAAGGTAAGTACACGGCAAAAAGCGCAACATATACTCCTCAGCTTGCTCAGGCCATTGCCCGCTGTTTCTTGCATGCCATCAAGTCCATCCAGGTTTTTCGTCATGACCAACTGGACGTAGAGGTCAAGGGCCTGGAGAGCCTGCTTGTAAATGATGTGGCAGTGTCAAGCAGGTGGGAGTCCCTGAGCTCGTGGGGTTTTAGGAAGGATGGCCATATCAACATTCTTGAGATGTCCGTTGTGTTCAGGCTGGCTTGCATTCTAGCCCGAACTGGCAAGCCTATCAGGGTCACTAACATGGTGGACTCTAATGTGGTGAGAGGTGCCTTGAACAAAGGACGTTCGTCAAGTTTGGGACTACGTTCTCTGGTCCGGAAGTACACAGCCCTTTGTGTGAGTGCAGGCCTCTACTTTTCGTTGCCATATGTTCCAACAAGGAGCAACGCATCGGATGACCCTACTAGAGATCGTCAAGTCCGAGAAGCATCCAACTCCATAATTTCTGATGACTGGAGTGTTGATAACCTTTTTGACCTTGCTGCTTTGCCCAAGGTCCGTAGATGGGCTGCCAACTGGGTGCGATTAGTTGTGTGCTGTCTTGGTCCAAGTGTCCTCTACCTGCATCAGCGCAGCTTGTACCGTCAAGTCTCACGTGGCATTCGTCTACTTGAAGATTACCAGTTCCAACACTCACTGAAATTCGATAGCACGTTGGGCTTTCCAGGTGAGGGGCCGCTTCAATGCCCACCCTTCTTTTTTCTGGTTTTGCTCGGTTCGAATGGCCTCATCTATGTGGATTTGTTCTGCCGTGGCCTCTCTGGATTTTGTCTGGCAATCTTTGTCATACTCTCGTCGACTATCGGTCTCTTCCCGCCTATGGATTTCGCCTCTCGTTCTTCTGCTTGCCGTGGGGGGGGTGCTCGCTGGCTGCGTCTGCTCTTGCTTTGCCAGTTAGTTAGTGGAGCCATGGCCATGCCGATGTTCCCTAAGACGTCTGGAGAAACTGCAAAGGCACGACTGCGTGCCGCTCGAGGACCTCTTCCTGAAGGCAGGCCGGTACTGCCCAGTACCGGTTCTGCTAGACAACGTTACCTACTGGCTTTTGACGAATGGACAGGCGAGCAGAAGATTGACTTTCGGAGCCTCCTGGATAATCATCATATCTGCATTGACCAAATCAATGAAATTCTTTCAACCTATGGCAGGGCTCTTTACAACAGTGGGAAGAGTTATAACCAGTACGCTGAAACATTGAATGGGATAACATCTATCAAACCTGCGATACGCAGGATGCTGCAAGGAGCGTGGGACGTCGGCTACTCGTGGATCAGAGCTGAACCCAGCTCACATCACACAGCACTTCCCCCGCAAATCTTACTGGCGATGATATCCGTTTCTTTGGTGTGGGGCTGGGTAGCTTTTGCAGGCTGCCTAGCTCTTGGTTTTGGGGCTTTGCTTCGTCCTGGAGAGATTTTTGCTGCGACAGACAGCTAAACTGGATGCACGAGATCTTTTGGAGGTCGTAATTTTCTGTTTTGGATCTCTACAAGCACATCAGAAACTTTGGCCTTTCAGTGGACAGACTTTTCGAGAGCGATTCAAGAGTGTGCTACGGGCTCTCCATATTCCCACGGAAACCATTCAGCATCTCAAACCGCTGGATCCAGGTAGTCTTCGTGCAGGCGGAGCCACTTTTTTGATCAACACGACAGAAAACGGCGAATTATGCCGACGCCGTGGGAGATGGGCGAACCATAAAATGATGGAGGTCTATGTTCAGGAACTTTCCAGCCTTGCTTACATGAAACACCTTGAATGTGACTGTCTGGAACGTATCAAAGCCTTTGCATTGATTTTTCTGAACATTTTTGAACAAGTGAAGAGTTTCAGAGCGGCACAAGTGCCGGTGAGTGTTTGGTACATACTTTTTTCCAGATGAAAGAAACCTGTAGAGTTTGGGTGAAATAGATGGGAAAAAATTTATATGCTGAAGGTGATCGAGTCAACATCTCTCACCTCTCAGACTGTGCAACTATAAACACAGTGGATGGAAAAAGGGTGCTGAGCCAATGACAACTATTTGCGATGGCCCCGATTTCCTCTCAAGCTTCCCCACAGCCACCCACCCATCATCTGGAAAAAATTTATATGCTGAAGGTGATCGAGTCAACATCTCTCACCTCTCAGACTGTGCAACTATAAACACAGTGGATGGAAAAAGGGTGCTGAGCCAATATATATATATATATAGATTCTAGATATATTCAATACCTTTGATTGACCCATGTATGTCATCCTATTATATGTAGCTAGAGCTAGCAACATGTCACCAACACCTAACTCGAGTCCCCTTTGCAGGACTATCATGCCTGGGGAGATCGCTTCAAAGACCTACCACCCGCTACGCAGGTGACTTAGCCTGTGCAAGATATAGCAAGAAAGACAATTATACTCTCAACGCAGCTCTCATTAATTTATTCACACCTACTCACTCTACTTACATTGTACGATATTGTTGCGTATCCTGCATATTGTAGATATTGTAGTAGAATGGATTAGATAGAATAATTCAACTGTCGTATATTTATATTATTGTATTATAAAATTTACGGCAACTTGACCTCTTGTTTGTTCTTGTTGCACTCCAAGGCATGAGCTCCTGTGCGGTCCGCAGCCTTGCCCTCCAGTACAAACCTTGGGAAAAAGACCGACAGGAATCAGAAATCGGAAACACTTCTGATAGGCAATCTGATGTCCCGGATGTCCCTGACTTTGACCTCATCGGCTTCATGCTTGAAGCCTACTCATTTTGAGGCAGATGGGATTGGAGCTGGTGAGGATGGCTCATCAAAGATGCATGGCCTGTGGTCAGACGTCTGGATCCCAAGCTCTTGGTTGGGAAACGCGATGAGATCAGTGGCAGCAGCTCTAGGGGACAGTGGGCAAACCAACAAGAACCACTAACATACTGCAAGGCAACTCGGTATCCAGGCGATGATGCAAGAATTGAGGATCTTCCAGTACCTATCAGCTAAGGCCATGAGGACGTCTGCTTTGGTGTTGTATCTCCTGAAACATCATCAAGGACCACTTGACATTCTCAGGCAGGGAAGAGTCTGGCATGGTCTATTGAACCTGTCAATTGCATCCGGAGCTTGACCTGTCAATTGCATGCGGAGACTTTCAAACCAGAACAATCGCGTCAGGGCATCGGTTGACATTGGTGGTGATGTAGACTCGATTGCCGTCGCTGGCTTATCATGCTGCATTGCCTGCTCACAGCTCTGCCCTTGAAGGGTAAGATTGAATCGCTGCCCGAAGATGAGGCACTATGCCTTGGAGTTGTGGGAGGTTCATCTGGACTTGGATTTGGAGAACCTGGCGGTTTGCAACGGCCTCAAGCGCTTGTGAGATGTGTTCGGTTCCCTTATGTGATTTCCCCAAGTAGCTGAGGCCATGGTTTCTTCTCGAAGAAGTGGAAGGTGTTGAGTATCTTCACGCCAGAGGAAAAAGATTTGAGGTCAGAGTGGCAGAGTATTTGCTTTTGAGATCTTTTGGAGTTAATCAGTTAATCTGCAAGCCCTCACGCATAAACCATCCGGCCAAGCCAGGAGTGGATCCTGCAACAGGAAAAGAAGTGAAGGCATCTCAACAGTCCATCCGAGTTGCGACTGATTGGAGCAGCCTGGAGACTCCGATCATGGCGCTCCAGTTCCTCCAGGTCCCGGCATTTAGATCGTTTGGATTAGGCCTATGGAGCTTCCAAATGGTTGGAGGCCAACTTGACGGAAAAAGGCGACTCTGGTTCCTTCCCGTTTCGGGCTTCACCTGTGAAGTATCACATCGGTCTGACATAGTAATACAGATGCAATACAGTACTTGTGCACTTGTCTTGCGTATTGTGCAACATGACATCATGGCTAGGCATGATGCAAGCAGACGACTGGGAGTCGAGCTTCCTTGGAACGAAAAGGACAGCCATAGATCGGCTAGCATGGCAGTTTGTCGTGTTCTGTTGTGAATTTTTTTCATCACTGTTCCCGAGATTTCACAGGCCCTATTTCAAGTGTGACAGGTATAGTTTCAATTCTATGTTACCATAAATGTTCTCGACACTCCAAGCGCAGTTTCTGTAGTGTGACTGACATATTTATTCTCTCTACTTCGCAGTGTGCTCATCATTGTCGGGCTTGCCATGCTGCCTACTGTCTATAATTGTACGTACGCATGTCAGTACTACTCTAATATTACTGAATATCATGAATATCGATATTGTATCGATACTGTAGAGATACCGTGTAGTATTCTTGCGCTTTTTTTCGTTTGAGAAGCATCTCACCAGGAAGACCGTGAAATGGATGCGGCTGAGGTCGGCTCCTTTCACACAGAAGCACACATGACATTCTCAACATGATTGCAGTGAAGTAGGAGAATTGTCTCACAGCGATTGAGGTTATCGGGCTGCTTGGGCAGCAACTTGTTGCAGCAAAGTGCTGTGGCGTAGGTGCGCAGTCAAGTTGGGTTCGTGAAGAGCCGTGTTAGCAGTCCGAAGATTGAAAGACAAGCATGCGGAGCGATGACTGTGACAGGGGCAGTTTGTGATCGACTAACAGATGATGAGGAGCTTTTGCTTTTGAGTTGGAGGTGTCGTGGTATGGAATGAGAAGGTATGCTTAGAGGCAGTGAAGCATTGAAAACTTGAGGAGGAAAGCGAATGGGGAGGTCTTCCTCGTTCAGAAGCGCCTTTCTTGCAATACCTCTTTGAGCGGGCAGAGATACAAAGCTCTAGACTCTAGAGAAAATACAGCTGTTTCATCCTGTTTCTTTTTTTCAACTGACAAAGTCTATGAGTCCATCTATTCTTATGTGAACACTTGCTTCACACTCGCCATTTGCCCAAATCTGGTGCTGCGTTTGAGGCGGTTTCTCCTGCTGATGGCGAGGCTGCAACCAGTTCGCTGAACCTACCAGCCTGCTTTCACCCTCCCCCTGACACTCAGTGCCAGGGTGGCAGATCAAGAGCATGGTCGATGCTTGAAGCCATGATGAATGATTTGGGGTGGTAGCCTTAGCACTTTCTGACCTACGGTGGTAGATGCTTGAAGTTGTGGTATGGTGGTACCCAAGTCGCACGACTGCGTAGACATTGATCCAACACGTTATGGAAAAGGATTGAGTCCGTAATAGATGAGCCATAGACATAGTGAGCTTGGGTCAAATCGAATCAAATTCACTTGTCAGCTGTTTCAGCGCTTTCCTTTTTGACGCCCATGGAAATCCTGTTATTGCAGCTTTCAATTGTAGTGCAGGCTCAACGCAAGAACAAGTACATCAGCACCAACTGCCCCGACCCATTTGCAAGCAACGGGACGCAGCTTCCCAAGCTTTGGTCCTGTGACTTGAGTCTTTGAAGACTTGATTTTTTGCTAATCAGAAGGGAAGTCCTCGCACTTGGATTTTTTTTGCTCGCCTAGGCACCGAATGCCATGTGGCTGAGGTGGGAATGCGACTGAATCAGAATGGGTTTGCATCATATTCCATCAAATTACCAAGTTACATCCAAGTTACCAAATGCATCCAAATGCTAGATGTTACTCGAGTTCAACTTTGAAACTCTTGGAATCACAGCTTGTTCGTATCTCACTGTGAACTTTGTCCACTCAGCTGATTCAGGAGCCAGACACCGACGACGAAGTCGTGCAGGAGGCTCTCGAGGTGGGAAAGTAGCAGTGTCAGAACCGAAGAAGCCTAGAAAAGGAGAAATGGGAAAGTCAAGCGTATAGAAAGGTATAGAAAAAGTAATAGAGAGATCAAGAGCAATCAGTGCTGTCAAACCCTGACGAGAAACATTTTTTTGACATTTTTTGGCGAACTTTGCAGTTCTAGGAGCAGGGCCTTGCAGAGGAGGCAGCCGAGCAGGACGTTTTTTGCAATGTCGAGCACGTTCCAACCCTCCCATGCAGGGATTCGAAGGGATCAAAATCTCAAATTTTTGAGCACTGGCGACGACTCCTCCAGGATATTCAGCAGTTGCTGCGTGAACCTCCGAGCCTTTTGCTATCTTCTCCGAACGACGCTCAGATATGCCGCGGGATCCACAAGCCTAAAAGCCTGTGTACCCCAGAACAATCAAGTGCATCGCTGCCTTGGACTGAGGCTGACACCTGCCCAACCAACCACGCAGCAAAAGACATCGACATCCAGGAGTCGCAGATATGAAAAAACGTCTGTTTGTTTCCCCCTGCAGTGAGCACAACATGCCTTGGCAATGAGACATTGTAGCGGCTAGACAGCAGAAGCTTCTTGGTCGAAAACATCACAAAAACGCAAAGAAGCTTACACAAAACACTTGGCAGCCCCTGTATGGTTACGGCCAGGAACATGCTAACGTCATCAAGGGCAGAAACTCCATGCTCAGGATCTTCTGCTCAAACCAGAGGCCCATTGATGTGGGATGGTGATGCATCCGTCATCACATCTGTTCTAACACCCAAGGGAATTTCTTTCCACTTTGCCTGATGATCCTTATCTTGAAAGTCTTGTGCCAGGCGTGCATACACTGAGCAAAAAACCCCAGACTCGACAGACTGTAGATATGTTTCCACAGCAGGAGGCGATCCGAGAAATCCCAGCTGAGGTTCCAACACAACGATAGCTGCCAGTTCCTCACCAGCGCTGGAGGCGAGGTCATCTGTGCAGCCTAGGCTTGGGAGAACAATGACCCACATTCAGGTTTACAAGAGTTCTGGGTTCCAGAAATCTGAAGGGAAGAGTTTCAAAGTAGCAGACTGAAGAAAACACAGCGCCCAGCTAGGAAGAGGCCAGCAGCTACCAGTTCCTCCAAACTTTTTGCTTGATTGTGAAGTTGCCCCAAGTTGCATTTACCCCTGTGAAGGCGGGAATGACCCTGGCAATTGCGCACGAGGTTGGTCTGAGCAAGTCTTCAAGTCGGCTGACACGGAGTGAATATGGTCCTCTGCTGGGCATTTATGAAATACTTGCGATACTGATTAGCTGAAGACAATGACGAAGTGAGCAGAGAAGCGCATCAATTTGGAAAGAATGGTGTCAAAGATTTTCGAAGGCAATCTAAGATCAGCATCGTAATTCTATGCAAAATAGAAACCTTCCCGGACATTCAACATGAGAAAAGAAGCTGAGGAGTATCAAAAAGCCTCTAATAATTGTATTGGGGAGCGAAGGAGCTACTCCAAATCTCCAAGCACATAGCAGCACATTGACATGGCACAGACTTACTTAGCTTGAGACAGTACCACATGATATTGGTTGGTGTCCTGGTCCCCTATGCCTGATGCAGGCTTCCGCAAATGAAACTCTTTTCCTACAACTTCTTGAGGACCCTCGATCTTGATGTCCTTAATTGATGTCAGTGAGTTTTTGCACATGCCTATCACAGCATTCGCGGTAGGATGAAGTTGGAGGTAGTCTCAACCTGTGCCTGCCGGTCCTTCCCTCGTTGCCTTAGACTCCTTAGACGTCTCATAAGTTCTGCTGTCTTTCGAGCTGACACTCAGGGCTCGGGCTCGGAGACTTCAGGAGCAACATCGCCCTTGTCTTCGTTGCGTGGACCTTGAAATTTGCAAATAAATGGATCGAATTGGTGAATTAGAATGAATTAAATAATTATCTAGATGATTCTAGATGGATATTTGACATTTGATGATATTTGTATGAAAGTCTTCTTTTTGCCCTCAGGCCAAGCCCCTGAGTCTGTTTCTGGAGAAATTTCCAGCTAGGTGAGTTGAAGGTGTACCGCAAGCTGTCAGTAGTTGAAAGTCCAGATGCGGCTGTACGATGCGTTGTGGTGTTCTGAGCGGAGAGCGAATTATTGTGCAATCCCTCAGCGCTTCATATCTATCGCACTGCTCAGCGCACCTGCGAATAAAAAGTAGCTCTGCATTTCAAGACCATCTTTCAAAGTGATGGAACAAGCAGATGTAAAAGTGATGTATTCAAAATGCTATGTGCCATGGATGCTCATGTTCCAAGGGCCTGGAAAGCAGCCCTCTGCACAATTTCATCAACATCTTTCAATAGGCTTCAAAATGGACATGCTCAGAACTAATGTGGCATGATATGGCACTTGGGATAGAGAGGCAGATCCACCCTATGAGCTTGCTGAACTCAAAAGAGACTAAGATGCAAATGACAAAGATACCGGCGGCACATTTACAGGACTTGCCAGCGAAATATAAGATATGACCTACTGTAGGTCTTGGTTGCAGGTTGCAAGACATTCATCCTAGACAAGGGGTCTTAAGCACGATGAATTGAAAGGGCATTCCACATAGTTGGCTTTATGAATCTTTATGACAAATCTGCCTTTTCCTCGTGGTTGGCACTTAGTGCTGATGTACGCCAGCGTAGATGCCAATTGTGCTGTTCCCGAAGAAGGACTCCGGGCAAGTTGTTTGTTCGCCACAAGACACTGGGCCACCCGGATGATTTGTGAGGACAAGCCGCAGTTGGCGCGTGGCTTCTCTCCCAAGGCAGGGACGCTTGATGGGAGATCGAAGGGCTGACTGCCTGGGTGGATCCTTGTGCTGTATGAATACGCACGTTGGCATTTTTCAATCTCAGTGCCAGGTCGTGCGATTGAATGTTCGCATCAATGAGGATATTGAGGAGGCAACTTTGGAATTGAGATGCTTGATTTCTATCTCCATCCCAAATTCTCCAACGGTACTGTGATACTATACTGATATAGCACGGTATCGACTCTTATCCTGGTGTGTTTCACCTCCGCACTGAGAACTCAAACGTTTCAGGGTCCGGCAATAGACAGGTATGGCAGGGTAGGGCTGAAAAGAGGGTGAGCATGTCGGGACACTATGCGCGAGAGCTGCAGAGTACGGCTAACGTGCTGTCTTGTTTGCACCGTTTAGCCGCCTTGACCGTGTCACGCGTTGATAGGCATCTCTGGCCAACATCTCCCGATCTGGGTTGATGGCTCTCTCCAACGATATCTCATCCAACGGCGGGGCTCCCGTTTCATTTTGTCGTGTTCCTCTTGTGTTAAAAACTATTGATGATCCTCTTTTAATGTCATGTCTATGCAATTCGACAGGGAAACCAGACCCGCACGCCTCTACTCAGGTCACGTGACAAAGCTGGATTTCAGGCATTTCCTTGTCCACTTTGCTGGACACTGCACTGTTTGTCTTTCGGAGCTCTTGGGTTTTAGCCGCTTGTATTGTGGCTTGGTTGACCTGTCTAGGCACGTGTGTTTTGGACCAGAGGAGGGCAGCATACTGGCCGCCGGGCTGGCTACAAATAGAGGCCTACAAGAATGGGGGTGCACTGACTGCATGGTTTCAAAACAATAGGCCAGCTCGACGACTTGAGCTTTGAGCATTTTTGAGACATCCTCATTGGGTTTTCCATCACTGCTCTGCTTGGGAATGAATCAAGTTTTAGACAGGTTCCTCACAGGGTTTTCCTGGTCTTCGTGTTTTTGGTCTGAGCGCATGAAAGATGGTCTTCTGTGTATCGACATCTGTGCAAATTCTTCATTATGTTATGAGTCACGAGATGTCGCGAGTGTATGGTATACAGCCTCACAAGGTCTGGTTGTTTATAAGTTTATAAAGCCATGCCCTTGCAGTCCTGCTGGACCTCAACCTGCAACACAACAACCTCTCTGACGTGGGAACTTTGGCCGTTGCACAAGCCTTGACTGAGCAGGCAGAAAGACATGGTGAATTCAGACAAAGTGAAGCCAAGACTTGAAATGATTTGACAAGATTCTTTGGAGGAGCTTCTGTTGAATAGAATCAGTACGTTCAGTGTAGAAGGTAGAACTGCAACCAGGTCTTAAACAACACGAACAGAAGGGTGGATCAAGCAAGCTTCATGCAAATGGAATTTGTGGTCCGGATCCAGGGTGTCCTTGAAGCACTGACGCTGGATGCAAATGGCATTGGAGTGCTTCCCTGAGTCCACATGGTACAGAAATTGAATTATATATTCGTCTACAGTGATTTTGAGTATTTGAATGTGTCAGCTTTTTTGGTGGTACAGCATCAATGTGTTCTCTGTAAGTATCATTGTTTTTTTCAACGTTAGATTATAGACAGCGTGTCGCAATTCACCCTTGGTGCAGCTTTTCCAAGGATGTCGGAGCTTATGCCATTGCAGAGTCAGCTCCTCAGTCACTTGGAGATGCGGGACCTTAGCCAAGCTTGCTGTGCATCCCTTCACCCTGTGAATAGCGGTAAAACAACAGCAAGACTGGTAAGACATAGCACGGACCAGCAAAGGATTTGGCCAACCTGTGATTCAGGTATGTGGCTGCATCACGTACTTTGAAGGAATTAAGACTCTTTGACAATCACATCCTTAAGGACGCATGAAGATTGCGTGAAGACACATGTGAATACATGGATCTCATTGATTTGAGATGCGGATACTTGAGCAGGATGGGGGCGTGGCCATTGGCAATGCTGTTGCCAAGTGCCCCACTCTAAGACACCTTGACTTGGGTCAGATCCTCAGGAATGATAGTGGATGATCATGAGATTGCGAATGACTTGGTGGAAATCTCATTGGATCGATTTGAACTGGCTTCCATGCTAGACAAACGATGTCTACATCGAAAGAATTCGACTCAATCGATCAGGTCTGTTCTAGCTTTGCTTATGGCCAATTCAGTAGCAGCATCCTTTGAGGTTTGAACGAGATTGGGGATCCAGGGGCAGTTGCTGTTGCAACAGCTCGTAGCCCAAGAAATGCCAGCCAAACTGCGAAGAAATGGCTATTTAGTTGTTGAATGCATGATTCTGCATTGCAGTTTGAGGCACTCTGCGACTACAACAAGGTGTCCAAGCTGAGTATGGGCCTCATTGTTTCGTGCAGTTTTACAACGAACTCTGGTAGTGTGATTTTATGCAGGCATCCGCGCCAACGGAATTACCAGTGCTGGTGGCAAGGCATTGGCCAAGGCACATTTCATGAAGTTTCGTGTCATTTCGTTCTACTATCTTATATGTGCGTTTTTTTGTCTGAAACGTCTCATTAGTCTTCAGTCGGACTTCTGCTCCTGTGAAATTTTTGTGCTTTGTGATCTGTGCCTAGGGCCTAGGGTCTCAACATGCAATGCAATCGAAGATGTGGCTACTGTTCCCACTGTAGCCACCATAGGCCTACTCTCAAAGGGAGGCTACTGAGGTTGTGTTTTTTTTGTTGAAAATTTATCTATAATCACATGAAATTGAAAAAAAACAGGAGTTTCCATCCTCTCATTGCACACATTATAAGTTTAATGAATGTGGCCAGGCACTTCGGAAGGACTGCAAATTGCGATCGTTGGACCTGCGCGTAGGATGCCCAATTTGCATGGTAGCACAAAAGCTTCGATCAGCCCGAAGTCTATGTGACTAGCTGACTAGCTCATCAAGACTGTCAAGACTTCCACATTTTTGCATTTCTTTGCCCCCTCACTGCACCTTTGATTGGGTGATGACAAGACTTCATTGGCTTGATGATGCTTGATACAGCACATTCTTATGTAATTATATGTCTATATATGTGTGTTTCAACTGACCGTGCATGTATTTTTTTCAAAAATTTTGTTGGTTGAGATCAGGCACAGAGAACGCTTTTGAGGATGATGAGAGAACTAAATGAACTGCAAGAAAATCAAACACCATGAGTTTATTGCAAAACGAGCGGAAGGTCAATCGTATCCGGGATGATGCTGTGAAGCACATATTTGAGGCCGGGCATGGCAGATTTTTATAGCCTTCTGACTGATTGGACAGAGCACTTGGGCCCGGTCTTGCGCCTCTTGACCTCCTTAAGCTCTCAGGCACTGCTTCTCAACTCGCACTTGCAAGAACTTGATCTCGGTCGTGCAGCCTGCATGGTTTGCACGTATTTGGACGAAAAGACATGTATTTTCCGCTGCACGCACGATGTGTGTCATATATTTGTATGTTGCTGTTGTGGGTGCTGATGCTTCTGAATGCCCCTGTTTCCCATTCAGGTACAAGCCTGAAATCTGTTAGATTGCAAGAATTTGCAAGTCAATGCATCTAGAAAACGTGGCTGAAGACGACATGCAAATCTCTGTGGAAGGCAACAGCATCCGTGATGATGCTATGGAGTTTGTGGCCGAGGTGGGACTGGGTTTTAATTTTTTCTCGTCTCATATCGTGTGACAAGTCTTTCTTCCCAGGATAGATTCTTTGAAGATTCTTAATGTATTGTTAAGGGAGAGCGCTTCCGTTCTGGAAGAATAGTCCATGCAATTCGTGCCTATAGCGGCTAAAAGTTTACTATTTCTTGTGAAACCATTGCTGCAAAAAAAGAAGCAGCACCGCAGCGCAGGTCATCCTGCAGAACAAGTTTATCACGAAGCTAAGCTTTGAGGTCCCTCAGCAAATGTATGGACGAAAGAATACAACCACCTTAACCACCTTCAACATGCTTCAATGCTTCCTGGCAGTAGTTTTCAAGAGCCTGGCACATAAGACAGTAGTTTTTCATTCATTTTGAAGATGGCCTAGGAAAGTTGTCAAGCAAGTTTGTAGTTGTTGCTTCCCGGACAGTCAGAGATGTCTCCTGGTCGAGACTATCTAGGAAAAAGGAGTCTGTAGAGTAGCACAAGACTGAGCTAAGTTTAAGGACAACTACTTTACCGACGAAGCTGCAGAGGCGATGCGCCAGTCATTCTTGTCAAAGATGTTCAGCTTCTTTGATTAACATTGACAATCTTTTTTTCCTGGTATCACAGGTCTTCCTCAAGTTGCTGCAGAAGGCTGAGCACTTGTCCATGACAGAGGCTGGGCTTACAAATCGTCATGAATCGTCCACATTTTTTGAGCCTAGACCTGAGATGACCTCAGTCTCAACCGCCACATTGAAGTCCTGTCAGTTCACAATCCACAGCAACTACATTTCGGAGATCAAGCTTCAACAAATAGATTTGCCATGGCCCAAGACGGCAATAGATGCAGAGTCCCACTTTAAATGATGTTGTAACGGATCTTGCAATCTGCCTTGGCAGTGCCGTGCTTGAAACCAGTAACCAGTTCAGTGTGAATCGCAGCCTATCGCTAGCTGTGGCACACTGAGGTTCATGCGCACACATGCACGGGAATTGCAGAAGAAAAAACGAGAGAACAAGCGGCAAAGGATCCGAGTCTCAGCGTGAGTGAGAGGGGCAACTCTCCCGGCTACAAATTTGCAAATACATAAGACATCATAAGACCATAGCCATGGCAGCTGGAAGGATTGTAGCAAACAATTGGACGATATTCCAGGAGCCAGTCGAACGCAGGGAACGATACTCGAGATGAGCCAGAGCCTTGAGGAATGCAAAGCAGGAAGCAGCGTTCGCTAAGAACGCTTCGTTTTCTATCTTTCTGTTCAGATGATTCTGACAAGAAAAGTTGAATCCAATCGCATTGTGATCTTGCTGCCTGCTGAAGACAAAGGTCAAAGATCTCAGCAGGGCACGGCGCTCGTGTAGCCTGAGCTTCTTTGTTGACTTGAATATGTCTTTGTTTCTTTCAGAGCTTTGCATTGCCTTTCCGAGGCATCATTCCAGTGGGAGCCACTCTCGCAGCGAATCGAGGACTTTGGAATAGTATGGGCAAGATTTGCCAACTTTTTTTCTTCTCACAGGGGCAAACATTTGCAAGAGAAAAGTTGTGCAAGTGAAAAGTCTTGGCGGAGTATTTCAGTAGCCAGACCCTTCAGCAACCAGACAGCCAAATATAGAACTTGGATGAAATTGGATCCCACATGATTCCACAAGTTTTGTTTCAAAGTCGGTTTCAGTCATTTGTAGCGTTTAAAGCATTTGTCTTTTACGGTGGCTTTCTGCTGTTGACAGATTCTCTTTGGTTTCAATTCGGATACTTCATCCAGTGAAGTTTGAAGTTGTGGGTTGACTTGTTGCATGGCGTTGAATTCTCGATCCAAGCAAAGCGTCATGTGGACATGCGTTGTGTTCTGACGAGAGGATCTCACGAGGATCACGGGAGGCTTCCAAGGTCTAGTTGCAGTAGCCTCAAACTGGCTGCTGGGTCCGATTGGACCCTGAAGTTTTTGAAGTGCTTGGCAAGCTTCAAACGTGGCTTGCAAGTATCTTTCCTCGAAGCCAAAGAAGCTGCAGGAATGCCAAGGTAAGTACATTTTTAGTTTGATGCATTTTTGCAGGTTGGGTCTACCAATCCATGGGGGTTTTGGTGGATTTCACATCCTTGGTCTTTTCTGAAGCTAGCTCCGCAGTACGTATTTCAACACTCTGCATGGTTTCACCTCATCAATCTTGAGGGCGTGTGAGCCGCAAATAGAGCCAAAAGCGAGAATACTAGCGAGACTGCAAGATCAAGCTCTTGCATCTCAACATGATGGATAGATTTGGATGCTGCTGCAGGCCCAGGTGAATGCCAGATACTTGGGCATGGGTTGAATAGGTCTTCAAGTGTCATTGTTTCTTGATTTTTGTGATTGCCATGCAAGGCTCTTGGCTGAAAGGATAGACCCCATATATTAAGAGACACTTGCGGAAAGCCATGAAGTATGATTTCTTCTGCGGTTGCAGAGCACTGTTCTGAGCTCTTGAAAGGTTCCTGTTTCGTGCAGGTTTTTGTGAAATCTCGAGAGTCCTTCGCATCTAAGTGCACAATAGTTTAACATAGTTCAACATGGGCACCGAGAATGTGACGCATGCGGAATCCATGCAAGGCTTCATGGAAGCCTCAAGGAGGGTGTGTACTACACGCAGGCATGGAACTGCAGACTCTGCGAATTTCTGCCCCCGGAGCAATAGTACAGCTACCTTACTTTTTTAAAACGATCTTCTATGTCTATTCTATGAAATGATTCCTGCGAGCAAGAATGGAGCATTGGTCCCTGACAGTGTCTTTGGTCGCCTTGATATCATTTGATTTCATATGATGCTGATACTATCTATAATTGATATACCGTACTAATTGCAACTCTTAGTCCATCTTCGTTTCAATGTGAAGTCTCGATGTCTTGGCTTCTTGATGTTCTTCACCTGCCACGGCATGTCCAGGCTTTACTTGGAACTCCCAGGTGTCGCATGTACATTACCTGTGCTGCGCGTTGCGTTTTTCCCCGACAGTTGCATCTCAAATCTCTGTCTCCTTGCAATAGAAAACTAAGCTGCCACAGGCCACAAAATGTAACCTTGATCGTACGGACCTTGGCTCACAGCCTTGCACCACACAATTTTGGAAAGAGCTCTGGCAAGCCAAGCTTGCCAAATATTTGTGTGATCCCGTTTCCCTTGTGCTTTGAGCTTTCCAACAAATGTTCCATTCTCATTTACTCCAACCTGGAATCTGCGATACCTAGGTGGATACAGCAAGCTGGATCACAGAGGTCACTTGTTCGGGCTGCAAGGAGTGTGGCAAGCACATTGACCCGCACTACGATATTGCGAGGACACAAACCGATTCTGAGAAGCCTTGATTTATTCACCAGTGACTCGTGTTGCTCAATTCTCATGGAGCAAGTCCTGGTCAAGCCGCTGAGGCCATAAGAATAAGATTATTTCCGATGATTTTGTGGTTAGAAGTTAGAAGGCGCCGCTTGCTTTCGACAAGTGGGCAAGCTATTCTTGTCCCATGAGTGCAGGAGCGAAACTGCTTCGTGGCTGTCCTGTGGAAAGGGATGTCCTGGCAACTGCCACAAGGATTGACAGGGGCGACAAGAATCAGCATTTGATCACATTGTGTCTTCTGTGTCTCCTGTGCAAACAGGACAAATGCGCTTTCAGGGAGAAATACTTGGAGGGTTCTGCCTTGGAAGGGCCAGGGACTGAGCTGGACTGAGTCAGTATGTAGCCGTATGATCTTGCAAGCACTCCAACGTCGGGGAACACGTCTCTTTGAAGGCTTTGGTTTCGCGATGTGATCCGCTTTGATTCAGACCAAAGAGGCACGAAAAACACACGTATTTGACATCATATTGGAAGTAGAACTCTCTAGGCATTTTTAAGACTCCTTGATGTGACACGACCTTGTGAATGTCGGATCCACGTCTAGACATCTCTAGACTTGTCCGACCTCTCTTTCAGGTGGAAACATTGCTTTGCAGACCACGCTTGGGTGTGCTTTTAAGGACATGTGCTGTGAAACAGTTTGCGCACACAGTTTGGAGTTCGACCAGCCGAACCCACATGAAACATTCAGAGATGTGTGCCTCTTAGGAGACTGGACTTTTTGCGTCACAACGGCAGAATGGAATTCTTGGGTTGGCCCCGGGTCACTTGGCAGAACTGATCATTGAGTATTGGCTTCTCATTGTCGCCCAAACATGAGTTCTGAGGCTCCGACACAAAGCCAACATTGATGTGGCATATGACCAAAAAGGCGAGGAACAACTGTGAAACAACCAGAAACATCTATGTGCATGTCGCCCTCTTTTTCCCCGGCAGGACCGTAAGAGTCGGGAACCGAACTCAGTCCAAAAGTTTCTGAGTTCACAGAAGGGCTGGACCCGACACACTCCACCAGGAGAGCAATTCCTTCGGCCACACCAGTTGCTCAGGCTTTCGTTCTTTGCTTGAGACATGGAGGCTGGGATCAAATAAGAGAAGAGACGAGCAGAATGTTTAGAAAATCACAAAATCATTATTGTGAAACTGCAACGAACTGTACGCAGTGCTATGCTGCCATCTCAGAAAATTGTCTCAGAAATTGCCTTGTTGCTTGCATAGCCTGCGAATCGGAGGATTGATTGCCTCACAATCAGCTGTCATAGTATATGTATGTTATTTGTATGTTACTGCTATCTAATCATAGTAATCATAATACTTTTCTCCTCTGTCTGAATCCTTCACACCGCATTGTACTATCAAGCCTCTCAATGGCGAAGGTGGTTTCCTTATGTTCGGGAAGAAGCATTACGAGAAAATGGCGAAAGTCTAAGACATGATGCTTGCATATACTTGTATGATACTGCATGTCAGTTTTGTCTAAAGCCTTGGCAGAACGTTGCACGTCACACCGGCTTCGACTGTTGGCTTTCATTGGTTCAAAGACTTGGTAAAACTGAGGTGCCGCTGGAAATCAGCCCACACGGCAAATACAGCATCAAGGTCTGGGCTGTCAACAGCTGTCAAGTAATTCCTCGGACTCATGTGAGCCATGTCCTCGTAGGTTGAGGGCATGAGAGTCAATGGAAGAGCGGTGGAAACCAGGCCGACTCACTGTGCTCCTGGATTCAACAAATTCAACAGCAAATTCCAAGCACCATTAGCAGATATTGGCAGTATGTGCTCGTATCTCGAAAGAATTCAGAGAAGCAAGGCTGGGAAAAGCTCAGTTGGATTCAGCTTCTACACTGACGTATTTTCCTTTGCAAGCCAGCACCTCGGCTTTCCAGCTACATTTGCAAAGCATGCAATTACGAGAGCGAGCTCAGAATGGAGCTTTGCTGGGGCTCAGTTTATTGAAATTTGCTGAGAAGGAGGGGGCGGTGTTCGTAGGTTTCGTTTCAGTGCATAATGAATGTACAATGTACAATTGATTTTAGCTGAAAAAGGCAGCGGTATGTTTGCGGGAGCCACCCCGCACTTGTGAGCTAGTCAATCTTTTTATATCATTTTCTTCTCACTTCCCCCATCAAAAAACATAGTTTTTCACGCGTTTTTGTCGAGTTCAAAAAAAGGGCAGTGATTTTGTTGAGATGTATTGGTGGACGAATTCAGCATGTCAGGTTGGGTTTGGTTTTGGTGGCCGTTTCTGGGACATGTGATGCTTTGATGTTCTGCGGGGGTGTGGTTGGTCACGTGGGTTGTGTGCTAGCACTTTGCATGATGACTTTTTTCTTCTTAGCTTTTGTATGTGTCTGGAGGTCACTTTTTATCGGGTTATTTGATGTTCTTTGTATGGCGGCACGCTTGACTTTGGTCCGTGATCTGCGTTTGGATGTCATGGACACAGGACACAGGATTTGTAAAGCCAAACTGGCGCAGCAAACTTCTTCGTTCGGCACTACGCATGTGCCACTGTAAGATGCCACTGATGACACCTCGCTTCGTCCCCTCACTTGATCTCAAGTTACTAGCAGTACAGGTTTGCGGCTTTTATAATCTTCTATACAGTGACGAAGCAAGTTTTTGTAAAATCGCCGATGGGAGGCTGACAAGCTGGTGCGAAAAGCGATTGAGGACCAGCATTGCCTTGGTTGACTGTGGAGCTGCAAGACGTTCTGCCGCCTGAGAAACGAAAAATCGAACGCTACAGATGTTCCAGGATCATTGTAAAAAGAGACACTGTGGACAGCCGCCGAGCTCCAGCTCCAGTGATGAGGCGTCATTACTTTGATTATCTTTGATTGCTTGGTGCATGTTGATTACTTTTGGATACGTTTGGTATGATCTAGGTCGTACCGGAGTCGTACCAATCTTATTTGAAATTTATGGAAACTTTATCCTCTAGCATTCCGATGTCAATCGCAGGCCAGCAGGAATTGTTGGAGAGGTCAAGGCGACAACCTTGTTTCGGACCTTGAAATCCCGGACTATTAAAACTAAACAGTACTGCCTCCACTGACTTGCTCTTTAGCTGCTAGCTGACCATCTTTGCTACAGATTCTCACGAGAGCTCACTTCAATGTGAACCGTCGTGCAACTCCTGTGCAGGCCTGAATCAATTCCCGGTGCTATCCTGGCAATTGCACGGCGCGGAGGCTAGAGAGCTTTGCATTTCTGGTGGCAATTTCCAGAGCATCGTTTCTAGCAGAGCCGCATCCCTTGCAAGGTTCACTGGATGCCAAGCCAATATCTTCTTCGCCAAGATGGCCAGAGGCCTCATGCGATTCATGACACATATTTCAAAGATACATTTGATTGATAGTGATTGATGCATTTACACCTCAGGCTTTGCTATACATTTCGAGCAACTGACGCGGCAGTCTTACTTTCCGGATGATTACTGAGGTGTGTAATACATTGACATGAAGACCAAATCCAATCCTGGGGAAAAACAAACCCAGGTTCTGCCAGATGGGTCCCATCTCGTTCTCGGAGCTTCGTGGATGATCAATCAGGCCCTTGAGTGTCCCGAAGCCTGATGCCTGACGCCTGAGAGCTGCATTACAACACAGAACACGTCACAATTTTTCAATGAATTTGATAAGTCAATATGTCAATACATGTAATTAATGAAGTCATGTGTGGAAATGTCTTCCGTGGCCAGGAACTTCTCTTTGACATAGAAGGCAAACACCTGGGTCTGACAAATTCCAGCTGCAAGGCTCCGCCTTTGCAGCTGGGCGCTCAATGTCCCGATTTGTCCAAAACAAATTGACGAGTTTAGTGCCAGTCTCAGCCTCAGCGCCTCCCATACATCATTTCAAGGTCGGTGGTGACGCACCGACTAAGAGGGAGCCGTGAAGGACTGGCACAAGCAAAAACGGATTGTGGGAAAATGCAGCAGGGTGAGCACCAGCATGAGCCATGGCACAGCTGCAGTTTCTGTTTTTCTCAGCTGGGTGTTCCCAATTGATGTTTGTTTCAATTTGAATTGATAGATTCATTTGCTATGATTTGTTAATAGGGGTTTTGTACGGGACCGCCCAAGAAGCGAACATTCAGACGCCCCCCAAGATTGATATCATTTGTGAAAGGGGGGTTGGGTGGGAAGGTAAACATAAATGCAAAATTCATCAAAATTCAAATATCATTTCTAGACATTTGTCAAGCTTTACTGTAGAATGAATAGAATCAGGCAAGGCACAGTTTTTACTCGGGTCCATCTCATGCTCTGCATTGGGATAGCTACAGCTGCACGCGTGGTGACCAAAGACGAACGTCAGCCACATGGAAAAAGTATTGAGATGGATAAAGTTCAATTTTTCATTGTTTGGGGAAAAAAAATCAGAGTTTTCGGAAAAGTCAAGGAACATAATGATCAGCTTAAGCGTCTATCAGCAGCAAGCAGTAAGCTCCACAGTGTGTGGGGGGACATGGCTGTGACTGCGACTTCATAAGTTTGCAAAGATATTGGCAACCTACCGTTTGTGGGAGGGGTATTTGGAAATAAGATGAAAAGTTATCACTGACAAAGTGCGTATACAAATATGCGTACATAGTATATATAAATGAATATGAATGTATCATGATTTATAGCATAGTATAGTATAGTATAGTAGAGTCTAGTCTAGTCTAGTGTAGTGCAGTGTAGTATGGTACGGTATGGTACGGTATGGTACGGTATGGTACGGTATGGTACGGTATGGTACGGTATGGTACGGTATGGTACGGTATGGTACGGTATGGTACGGTATGGTACGGTATGGTACGGTATGGTACGGTATGGTACGGTATGGTACGGTATAGTAGAGTATAGTAGAGTATAGTAGAGTATAGTAGAGTATAGTATAGTATAGTATAGTATTGTATAGTACAGTATAGTATAGTATAGTATAGTATAGTATAGTATAGTATAGTATAGTATAGTATAGTATAGTATAGTATAGTCAGTTATAATATAATGATGGACAGCCAGGGGTCATCCAAGTCACTTTGTGAGCCCAATGCTTCAATGGGTCTTGAAATGGAATGCCCTGAGCTTGTCAGTGAGCTTCTGCAGGAAAGCAGCAATTTGTTGGCACGTCGCGAAACCCATCTTCGACCCGAGCCAAAAGCGGTCATGCAGCCCAGTTGTTTCTTAGCGTTGCTGCAACCTCACCTTACCAGATTTTCGTTTGAAAAATTCGCTTAACAAACCATCCTTCTCTCATCATGACCCCCAAATTGGGAAAAATTAGAAATCCATAAAAAAGGCCCTGAAAATTCAAGGGAATGCCGTAGAAATCCAAAGAAAAGGTGAACATATAATCATATAGATCTAAATTCCCCTCCTTTCCGATGAGTTTTGCAGTGTAAGGGGAGGAGATAGGGACAAAAAGGAGAAGTCAGTGAATTTTCACTGGATTTTCCTACTACAACCTATTCATTTTCTCCTTTCGGTCAATTGAACATGCCCATGATTGAAAAAACCTCATGGTATTGCCAAATGATTGTTTGTTTGCGAAGAGAAGAGACATGATGAAAAGGTTGATTCAGTATGTGCTTTGATGTGTGTGTTATCTTTTTTTGATTCTTCTGCATTTTGCTGCATAAATTGTTCTTTTTGGACTCGGCTTGCAGGGGAACCGTATGGAAGAGGCCCGTTGGAAAACTTGAAGCAACTTGGTGCAACTTAGAGCTGCCATGCAATGCAAGATATCACTGTGAATTCTGCAAGGTTCTTGCCAGCGCGTCCGCCAACGCTTAGTGGAGGCTGGACGTGGCAAGTCCCTGGACTGGGAACTGGGATTTCATTGCCATCAAGTGGAGCAAGTCTTTTTGCAGCAAACCCGGCCAATTGCAAGGTCTACCAGGAGGTGCAACGATCGAATCAACGCAGGTGGCAACGCCAGAGCAAGGATCAACAGATGACCTGTTTCAGCACCTAGAGATAGAGTTTCAGATGGTCACATTGGCAGCAGGACAGTGGTTTGCAGTCACCAACTCAAAGCATGCAGCTAGCAGCTAGTCTGTACCTTCATCTTCCAGAGTTGAAACTGCAGGACTAGTTCTTGCCGGCAGCATCCTTTGCTGTTTTCGCAGGCAGGCCTTGACTCGTGGTAGTTGTTTCAGTATTTGTATGGTTTAGTGTGTTTTCTTGGTATGCTGTAGTTTGTGCAGTTTTGCAGATTCAGACTTTGCCAACTTTGCCTCTGAACGGATCGATGCGTTTGTGATTGTGTGAGATGGCGGAAGTGTTGCCGATGCTTGCAAGGCTCCAAGTCCATGTGATACGCACCGTTTTACTTTGTTGTAGGACTTTGTCAGCCTCAGAAAAGGGAGGTTTCATGGAAGTCTGTGCGTTTCTTTTCCGGCCGGCTCCTGCTTTGCAGGCTTGCTGATGTGGTGAGCTGAACAAGGCTGGGTCTTGCATGCATGTTGATGGGGGTTTGATAGGTCACAAAGACATCTGTTAGCTCTTCCATTGTTTTGCTTCTTCATCCTCTTCACAGAGTAATCCCAAAAAGGAACGAATTTGGTGTAGAAATAGTGATTGATATCACTCAATGCATGTCATGTGACACCATCATGGGATGCATTTAGTTGATGATGAATGATTGATCCTCCCAATTCCTCATTACTCCGTCATTACTCCGACCAATGCAAGGACCTGAGCATGAAGCGGTTTTTGTTTGTCCCACAACCAGATCACTCATCGCTACACGTTCCACACAATCTTCGCGGAGGCCATGTGGTGGGTTTTTGATGGTTTCTGGTTCTTTTGCACCTCAACCTGCTGTATTTGGACATGACATTTTATGGCATGTGCTTGAAGCACGTAGATCGTTTGTCAATGTATTCTTTAGCATCTATTTAACCTCGGGATTGAGCAGTTGTGGACGCCAGTATCCCGTGCAACTTTGCGGGAATCCGAGTCATGTCGAGTCATGCTCTTTTTCCCTTGGCACATTGAAACTCCACGTTGTAACAATCGCTGAAGTCTTGGCGTTGTGAAAACGCAAGCCTTTGGACTTAACCAGGCTTGAAATGACCTTGACATTACATGTGTGGCGGAACATGAAATTCGCATGTGACATTTATGGTACAAGACCAGCCATTCTCAATTCATGCTGTTCATCCACCAAGATCACACTTACCTTCATATCAAGAGCTATCCCCTTCTCCCTTCCAGGGTCCAGGGTCACGCCGCGTCGTTTGTTTCATATTAAACATATTATCTATGCAAATGGGCAGTAACTTACTTGGAACCAGTTTGGAACCCGTTTCCGAAATTTTCTGACTCGATCTTGGAGATCCAGTGGACCGATTCCACTAGAAAATCTACAAAAAATTATATAAATTCAAGGTCTTTTTGGACAGGGCACAGTGCGAATTCAATCCAAGACCTTGGTAATTAGTATGCGAGGGAATAGAAACTAAGACCAGACCACGGTTGCACTGCTGAAACTGTTTATCTAAACACTTGCCTTGGCTGCTCAAACAACTGACATCCAAGAGGACTTGCCGGCTGCTGGAACGAGAGATGGAACCCCTGCATTCTTCAAGAGAGAGTCCTGCCAGAATTGCCAGTGCCCCGGGACAGGGTGGATCTCTTTGAAGTCCAACGATTCATACTGATTCGATGAAATGAAGAAACCTGTCAATGAGTTATTTGGGGTGGGTTGGGGACATCAGTCATGATTCCTTGCAGCGCTATTGGCTCTCTCGCCAGCAGACTTGCACCTGCCAAGGCCAGAAGAAGGTTTCACTGAGTTGCGAGTCACATCTCCACCACATGCTGTGCAGGGCTTTTGCAGGACATGAAGCATGCAGGTACCAGCAGTACCAGCCGGACAAAGCTCCATTGAGTCGGACCTGACCCTAGGAAATCTTGATTTCTTCAGGAAAATTCTGCTTTGACAGCATCGACAGGAGATTGCAAAAGGCATACTTTGTGCTGCAATGATCCAAAACTCTGTATGGAAAAGCTCAGGTTGATACATCATGATGATGATGATGATGATGATGATGATGATGATGATGATGATCATGATGATGATGATGACGATGATGATGGTGATGATGATGATGATAATGATAATGATGATAATGATGGTACTGATACTGCAATGATAGTACAATGATATCATGCAATGATATGATGCACATATATCATGCAATGATACACTTGAGAGATTATGCAATGACAAAATGCAATGATACGGATGGTGACAATAACGCTAAAGTGCATCGTAGTAAAGTATATCATATCATAGAGCATGATGTTGTATAGTATTATCATTGATATGATACGATATGGTATGATATTATTGGAATGTACACAAAGATACCGTATATATCCGTACATATTTTTTGTTCATTCAGTTTTTCAACATTATGCACTGCGAAGTGGCTTGCAGTTGAAACAAGCACAATCCAGAACAAACTGAACAGGTCTTTCCAAAGCAACCATGCGACCTGCCACTTAAAAGGTGCTTTGAAGCAAGTGTTGACTGCAAAAGTGGGTATCAAGGCCGCAGGATGTGCAAATACTTCGCTGTTGTGTACCAAGTTCTCATAGTTGCCCTCAAGGTGCATGCCAAAATGTCATGAAAGGTCCCAGGAGACTTGTGTAGTACGGTTCGCCATTTGGCTCTAGACTGGCATCGATGATGCCGTTCCACTCGATATCGTAAACGAGACGCCCTTAACAGTCGCTCAGTTGCATGAAGAGCTTGACCACGTTGAAGTAAAACATGGAAGCAAGATTATGAGAAAGGAGTACGGGGAGTGCTCATGCCTGCTCCAGGTCTCTGCTGGAGGCAACCATGGTTTTCCCAGTGGTTGGTGCCTCCCCTCAAGATGCTCCACCGCCTGCGGTTGTCAAAGAGATTCTCGTTTGCAAAAACTCAGAGTCAATGATGCATATGATGTTATCTTTGTTTCATTTGTTTCCTTCACGCATTTCTTGAGCGCAAAAGACACTGCGTCAGACCTCTGACACTCTCCTGTTGCTAGTATGGCGGTTTTACTCAACTAAGGTTTCACTCATACTTCTGGTGGATGATTTTCCTCTTGCTCATCACAATGGCAGTCTTGCAAGTAATGACTGGGGATGGTTTTGGCATGTTCTTTACGCTCATCCTGTCAATGATTGTGTACTACATGGTCGCAGATGGCTGCTCCAACATGTCAATGTACTGCCTCTTGGTCTTTGGACTCATTTCTGGTTTCGAATCTCTCTTCGGTTTGCTCACGCTCTTCAGTGTCCTTCGCTTAGATTCCGTCAGATACAACTTGGAAATGGAGCTTGTCTTCAGTCTTGTCATGTCACAGCGCCGAAATGCCTTCAGCGCCAATGCCGAGGTCTTGGGTGGAAGAAGTTCAACGTCAACCCTGATCAAAAGTAGAGACAGTGAAAACGTTGTGTACGAGACGCAAGTCTCAGTCCATCCCTTCTTCGACGGTAGACAGGGGAGCCTTGCCTGCAAAGAACTTACTGGATCATTGGCTAGATTTTTTGCCTTTTTGCCGGACTTTCCAACATGCAGTGGACACACTTGAGGACAAAATACAATATTCAGACGCCTGGTTGCATTTATCGCAAGCATTTTCTACAAGGCTTGGAGGTATACAACTGCATGCAGGTGGAAAGGGAAGCACAAGCTTTTGAGTGCTTCCTCTGAGTGATGACACAAATTTTGTTGTGGCTCAGAGTACGCTCGAATGTTGAGGAATGACAAGAAGGTACAAGGATAAGTTTAACGTCGCCGAGGTCAGGGCTATTGCTTGCTCTCCCTCTAGTCATGCTGCTGAGCGCAGTTATGTCTTGGTGGTCTTTCAAAGCCTACCCTACGAATCTTTTTGGAGATGGAGATGAGGACCCAGCACTGGAAGTTGCAATCCTTCTTTCCCTCTCTGTCGCAGTATGTTTCACACCGTGCATACTGGCTTGAGCATTTTGAAGTTTCCCCAACTTGACTTGCCTTTCCCGTCTTTGTAGCTAGATCTCCAATGGTTGCAATATATGCAGCAAAGTGCTGCAAGCATCGTCAATTGGTCCGACAGCCATTTCAGATTCAATCGTGAGCTCTGCAGCACAGCAGAGATCCCAACTGAAGCACAGATGTTCACTTATTTTCACACACAGTCCTAAATTGTATCAAATTGTGAATAGTCTCACATGTCATATGTCACAAGTTATAGCATAAACCACTCTTGTACCGTAAGTTATATAAAACTTACATATCACTGAACCACTCTGCCTCAATACCAAGTTGTAGAAGTGAAGATTTGAGCCTCCGAAATAGATTGACATGCGCATTCTGAAATAACTTGAAAATGGGTTCAATTTCCAGTCTTCCGCTTTGATGTAGCACTGTGTGCTGAATCTTTGCCATGCCAGCTTCAAGGCAGGTCCGTCAATGTCATTTGGTAAATCATTGACGGCTGGCAATCTGCAAGGGTAGCATAGCTTGAAGACTTGTGAAGCACAAAACTAGTCTGTGTCTAACATCTTGGCATATTTCTTTGACAGGAGATACGCACTGCTACAGCACGCAGCTCTAACAAAACCTTTTTTGCAATGAAATCTTCTCTCTGCAAACTCTGATCCTGCTGGCAGTCTTACTCTTGGGAGTCTCAAAGTCCTTGCCAGGCATTTGCAGAAGCTGGTTGAAGATACAGCGAGTGCCCTTGGTCGCAGCTTTGAGGATGTGCTGCCCTTCTTGAAGATCCTGGAGGACAACCACAATCGATTCCAGTGGCATTCGATGCAATCCACTTGAATCTGCTTTGAGCATCTTTGACCAATCTGTCCACCATTCACACGTCTTTTCCCTCAGACTGTTTGAAAGAGAGTCTAGCATGTTTCCTGGAGGCTAAAGCAGTACGAAGATATTCCCAGGTGTTTAGATTGGGATGGCCATGCAGAGCTGGGTCAACCCATTCAGAAGAATTACTGTACGCATAATACTACAGTAATTGTACTACTACCTTAAAAGCACTCCACGTGTGTTCCAACCAAATGAGGTCCGATGATTTCAAAACAATGTAAGGACAAGTTACCAATACTCCGCTTCTACAATCTCGTCTCCTCATGAAGCTCTCTTGTGTTTTGAAACAGCTGCCACAACAGCTTTCCTTGCACGAGTTTTCTTGTAGTTCAAGCTGTTGTGCAGGAGAATTGGTACGACACAGTGGAGAGCGTCAGGACTGAATTTCCCCCAACACTGATCCCAGACCTGGTCAGACTTTGAAGCAAGTGGACAAGTTGGAGCCTCTGCAGAAAAGGCAATGTACCTGCTTGAGATTTGTTGCATAGACACATTTAGTGTTCTGGTTGAATTGTTCCATTTACATCCATTTACCAGGACCATCTCTGTGGCGGATCTTCAACATCTTGGAGTACCTTTGCGCTTTGCCCGTGAACTCATGGCACTTGCGAAAGGGAATGCGCCATCCCCACCATCCCCTCCAGCGGCAGCTTCAGCACCTCCACGTGCTCCTCAACCAGCTCCACCTCCACCAGCTCCACCTGCTCCACCTGCTCGCTCAGCTGGCGGTGGTCGTTCAGGGAATCCTGGCGCTGAGCCAAGGCAGACCGGACGGACTCCTGCCCTGGTGGTACCACCTCGAAAAGCGAATCACCCAGCTCAACCAGCCACACCAGCTCCTCAACCAGCCCCACCAGCTCAACCACCACCTCAACCAGCCCCGCCAGCTCAACCACCACCTCGAACAGCCCCACCAGCTCAACCACCCCCACCAGCTCAACCACCCCCACCAGCTCAACCACCCCTACCAGCAGCCCCACCAGCCGCATTTGCTCGGGGAGCACAGCCCAAAAGAGCTGAGGGCGAGCCACCAGCCGCATTTGCTCGGGGAGCACTGCCCAAAAAAGTTGAGGGCGAGAGCAAAGGGGACCAGAAGGGAGACTGGAGCAATTGGAGAAATGAGCCAAATGAGAAGACTGATTGGGACAGAAGAGACAGAGGAAAAGGCTCTTCTTCTAATTCTAATCAATGGAACTGGCACAAAGCCAAGGGCAATACCAGCAACAGCAAAGGCTCTGAAGAAAAAGAATGGGACTGGAACAATGCAAATTCGAAGAATGGATCTGCTTCATGGTACAAGTCTGGCGGGGAGCACCACGGTGACAACCACAATCCGAAAGGAAAGGGCGGAAACACGGGCCCAGCCAAGCAGCAGAAGATATTTACGCACAAGATTTTTATTGACATTGAGGACCCAGACCCCAGCTTCAACCTCAATACAAGATTAGTGGGCCAGAACGGCCAGAACGTGAAACACATCCGCGAAATCACGGGAGCAACCGTCAATCTTTCCGGCAAGGGTACGGCAGATCGGGCAAATGCCGACGAGAATCTGCATGTGCTTTTGCAGAGCCATGATCCGCACACCCTTGATGAGGCAGTTAAGATCACAAATGATCTTATTGACACTGTGCTCGAGCAGTATGCAACTTTTCATGCCGAGAAAGAAACAGAAGAGGCAGATTCTTGGAAAGGTTCCGGCAAGGCTGGAAAGAACCGTGGGAAATCTGCTCGCAGATACTCTAACCAGCAAAAAAACTATAACAATAGCCATTTTGAGGAGCCGGCTCCTAAGAGAAGAAGAGGACATTGAAGATGCTGAGTAGATATGTTGCACCTGTTGGATTCTTGTCCAATCTGGAATAGGATGGAATAGGTTTTGTTCAGGGACTCACTCTGGCTGTTCGGTCCTTTTGTATGACTGCAGAGAGTCATTATGAATTCCTATCGATATGCAGCTGCGCTTCCAATCTTGACAACAAACTCTTCAATGCTGTGCAGGTAGCTGTTGTTTGTGAGTTTCCTGTGATCAAAACTTATTTTCCCCAAGAGCTGTAGACGGATCCTTGGCATTCTTTGCTAAGCTGCACTGGAGTGCAACGAGCCACAGACGGGAAATTTCTGTTTCAGTGACCATAGCGAATGGATGTACCCTTCACATCAGTGGAGTGCGTTCGAATGGACAGCCCCACTGCAGCAGTTTGGACATAACAAAGTGCCTAGCTGGCCTGGCCACGTGGCCACGGCAACATGATTCAAACGACTGTGTGGATTGTGCTTGGAAGAGTCTTGTTGCCGCCAGGCATTCTGAAATCGAACAATACACAATAATCATCATATAATCGTCAATAATCCACGTTCATTTCAGTTGGCCTGTTCAGTGCAAGATGTGCAAGGAAGAGCCTCTTTACCAGGGCGGACCCACAGGCGAGTGCAGAAGTTTTCGTGACAGGCGAGTCTGAACCTTAATCATACCTACATGCTTCTGAATATTTTGCAGGCACATTTGGAGCCACTCGCCCGCGCCCACAGGCAAATCTGTCTTTTGGGTTTGGGCTGGGGTTGGACACGCAAAACACTTTTGAGATACAGAGTGTCAGAGTGTGCATGCATTTCTGTATCATTTGTGTGCCTTTCTTGTTTGAACTTGGCTGCAGTGATGCAGGCGCAGCAGCAGTCCACTGCCCCGCGGCCGTTCTCTCAGCCCAGAATATTCGAGGGCACAGGGCAAAGGCTTGGCCAATGAGAGCGGTCCAAGCCTTACTTGACGCTGCGACACACTTTGGCGGCACTAGGCAGATGGTCTCTGTTGCAGTGTTTGACTTTTCCCCATTTACAGTGCGAAATGGGACTTCACGCGACGTGATGTGACTTAATGTCGCTACCTAAGTAGGTAGGAGCAACGAGCAGATGCAACGCAAAGGCATCAAACTGCAGAAGATCATTCAGATCACTGATCGCCTTCTGTCCAAAGGTGCGCGGCTTCTAGACAGAACCAGGAGATCATATCACAGTTTTGCAAAAAATAAAAAAAAGAGCCAATAAAAAACATCAAAGCTGTTCAACTATTCTGAAACTATCAGACACTTTCAATGGCTTTAATCCACATTGTGACATTGGTAAGTGTCGGAAGATCCAGAAGCTTGTCGATAGGCGCGTTTTTGAATCCACCCTTTGACCAATTGATACTTGTGAAGCGAGCTGTTGCAAGGTCACCCAGGGCGATGTTGTGACGCTATTAGCCGCCGGAGAAAAGAAGTGCACTTTTCATGACACGCAAAGACTACTTCCCAGTCCTTTTTGATCCCTTTTTAACACATATGCTGCGACAGGATACTGCAACTATACGGTACTTGACTTCTTTTCCGTTCAAAGCACGTTTGGCTATGGGAAAGGTGCAAGCATTAAGCATACATTGCTGACTTGAAACGCTGGCTTACAGCTTTGAGAACGGTGCTATGGAAGTAGCCATCACAACTTCCAGATGCTGCTCCCTCTCATGTTGAGCTACGTGTTGGTTTTTGCAAGTCTTGGTCTTGATTCTAAAGTATGTGCATAGCTGCAGATACATGATATACGGATATCTATCATATGCATATGTTTAACATTATTCCATGTGCAGCATACTTGTTTTCTGAGCAAGTACTCCACCATCATAGACTGCCCGTAGCATGTCCATTGAAAGAATAAACATCACATACAGACTCGCATAAATAGGTGCTTACCCTATCACGGGACTGGAAAGCATGAGCTTGGACGCAGAACCATCGTACTGGTACCACACTGTATTGCAACCAATTGCTTTGGAAACATGTGTATAATAATAAGATGTGACAAGACATGGGTGCCCAGTTGTGTTCCCCTGGCGGCGATGTTGTGCTCGATTCCAAGAAGGTAGGTTTCATTGACTCTGCGTTTGCATTTCCAAAAAAACGTAAGAAGCAAAGTTTCCCTTTGCAAAATGCATGAAAGACCAGCCTAGGCTTCAATTGGTTGCTTCCAGCGACATTGAAGGGTTGGCAAAGCTCAACCTCAAAAGTGAGCAACTGAGTCAAGCTGCATGGTGGTCTTAGATTGAGCATGATTGAGCAACACCATCCAATTCACCCAAACTTTGAGAAGTGAAGGAGCATGTTGGCAGAACATGGCAGAACTGCTTTGCGATTTCAAGTCTGTTAAGGCAACGGAAGTCAGAATGCTCCTTTCTCAGATCCCTTTTCGTGGTATGGAGACTCATTGCTTTGGCAGCCATGGAAATTCGTTCTTTTTGAAATGATCCCGTACTCGCTGTCACTTGAAGCAACGACGAAGTATAAGCAACTCTTCCTCTCCTCCAACGTATGCTGATGTATGCTGCATGTGTGAGTAATTATACAGGAAGTGAAAACGACACCAAAAACAGTGCGCTGTATAGACCGTCAGCAGCCCGAACACACGTCGTTCAAAACACTATGCCGCAAGTGTACATACTCGACATGTATTTGACACTGCTTTGGGTCAAAGCGTGCAACTGCGTGACTTCGTGGCAGTTGTTGCAGATGCAGCCAGCTCACCGAGGCAAACTGTCCCACAGCAAAAATTGACACCAGCAATTTTCTGCAAGGGCCTCAACGGGAATGAGAAACCATCCGGAAATGTGAGAGGTACAAAGTACAACAAGCTTTGAGCTTCCCGGACTGGAACCACGTTCCCCCAGGCCGATGTCCTCCTTTCACAAGAACTTCGAAGCTCAAGAGCCGACGTTGAAGGCAATTGACTGAGTTGGCTGAAGGCTATGCAAGGTGTTGTGCGGAGGCAAACATATGTCCAAAACACTATGAAACAACCGAAGTAACGAAAGCAGTTTCTGCTTAAAGTAGGATTCAATGGCTAGCTTGTACTCACTTTATCAATTTCTGGATATGCTTTCATATTTACTACCTACGACCGCTTCACTTTTGTGGACCATAGGTCCACAGGTGCAGATCTTTGTTGGCTGCATTCAGTGCTTTGCAAGGATCCCTTCGCCCAGCTTGTAAGACACTGCAAACGAGGGACTGTGCCCCAAGCCTTCTGATTGTCTTTAAATGCAAAGCACTACTAAGTCTGTGGAAATTGGAAATCAATGGAAATTATGGCAAACATTTGCCGCATTTCATTTTGCTGTCAGTCTAAAATCAGGTGTTTCGAAATTTCTCGCCTGTTCGAGGTACAGAGGTTGCAAACATGCCTGAAGCCGGTTGGTAAAGATTGCCAGGAGAGGTTGAGGCCAGTCACAACCAACACCAAAGTCCAAGCGAAGGGTCATGAAAAAGCGACGAGGAAAAGCAGCGTAGGAACTCTCCAACCTTCGAAACTTAAACATTGCAAATCATTTTTGAACTTCAGGGTCCATGTGGCGCGCCTTCAAGCCCAAAGTGGTGAAGGCATTGCAAGGAGCTGCTTCCAAAGTACAATCACCGCTGACTCTTGAAGGTTTGAGCAATGCTACTAGCTGAAAGACTGCCAAATCAAGTGCGTTTCTTCAGGATTTCAGAGGTCTATGAGGATTCCAGATCTTTGGTCTTGGCCATCATCTTAGCATGTCACCAAATTGGAAGGGAAGGTGTTGCCAGTCAATGGCCTCAGACAAGCATAGAAGCTTAGGCAGTTTGAATGTAATTTGTACCTCGAAACAGGCCGCTCGGCCGGTTTCGTGTCACATTGCTTCTGTTCGTGTCAGTGCCTTGCAAGAAAGCTTTTTCAGATTCAAGGTAACGGAGCACTGCAGCGGGGGTACTCTGTCCCATCCCCGAGCATGCCTACCAGCAAATGATAACAAATGAAATAGTGCGCGCAATTTTGATGTTGTGTTGACCTTCCCTGCAAGACTGTGACCTAGGCAGGATAGAATTTTGCAGCGGCAATTCTTTGCAGAGCAAGAGTGTGCAATGCTAGTCAGGCACATGCTCGAGGCCAGTGCAGCATCGTCTTTCAGTGCTCTGAAACGTTTGAACATTGGAATGCAGACATTTTGCGCCTTAACATTTCGGTCGCTTGTTGCAGCTTCAGATTCAGAGGCGCAACTAGATTCAAAAGGCTGACACGAATTGATACGAATTGCAGCATTCAAGTGTTCCGAATTGCAATCTTTTGCTCAGACTGTTCAAGCACTTCAACGAGCTGGTCTCTATCATGGACATCTCTCGCCTGATTGCTTTCGGCAACTGGGCAGAAAACCAAGATCGAGATACTTCGACCTTGATCAAACGTAGCATGCAGCCTGACGCAATGCATGTCCAATCACGTCCAATCCATGAACCCAACTCATAAACACCGGCCCCAAACCATTGGGAGTAGATGTTCTGTGGTTGAGACGGAGCACAACCAATCGAAATGTATCAACATCATACTAACATCTTATGGTTTCAAGTTTAAATGTCGGTCAGCGGTCAGCTTTGAGGTTTTTCAGCGACCAAGCACATTCTCCATTGAAGCTGGTGGATTTGGGGCTTGAGCTGAAGGCCATTACTGTAGAATGCCATCAGAAGCCAAACGCAGTTTCAAAATCTCGCTGAACCATGCTGAACATATGCGTTTTTGTTTAACGATTTTTTTGTGTCTTTTTTGGCACTTGGACAGGCATGCCTGTGTGAATGGTCACCAGACTCTGGTCATCAAATTCTAGCTGCGAGTGAGGTCAGCGGACAATGAAACACTTTGAAGAAGACACAGATGAGACAGAGATAAGACATAATTGTGACCTAATCATGTCAGCAATGCGCCGACAATCCAGGCGACTGCTCGCAACTGGCCACGGACCAGCAGTTCTCATTTGTTTGAGGCAAGCGCTGGCAAGCCCGTGAATGCACGATCAGGTTGATGTAGACTAATCATTAATCAGGAAAACTGCGGCGAAGTCCTAGACCAAAAGGGAGCATCACGGATCATCCAAACGCAGGATCTGTGCATGTAGTGCAGCCAAGACGGTAGTTCCAAGTATTTCACCAAGAGGGCTCTAGACTCTAGACTCTAGACCTGCCAAAACTTGATTCTTGATATTCTTGAAGATTCTTGTGGTTTCATTCTGCTTCCAATTCAGATTTGATAAAACTTGACTTTGTGCCAAATGGGAGGTTTCTTAGTGAACATGTTGCTGGCACTTAAACTGATACTATACGTCCGACGGCAGGCTTGCAAGGTAGTCTTCTGTGCTCCAGAAGTCTTGAAACACATCAAGGCACCGCAGATTGGAGCTAATTGGATCTTCATCATCAAATCAATGATCAAATATGATCGAATTAATTGTTTTCCTGCTTTGATGCCATCCATCCCTTTCAGTTTCATACCCTTTCTCTGTCTCTCTCGGTTCTCATGCCATCCTGTGTCTCCCTTCTTAACGTGCAGGGAGGAGGAATCGCTGGGCCTGGAGACGTGACTGTTGCTCCTTGGCTTTGGAAAACAGGACAGTCGAAAGTCTCAAGCCACAGCAGTGCACTTCGTCAAAAACATCGTGACATTCGTGACATGTCTTCATCTGCTTCCGATGCTTCCCACCTACAGGACCTTCTCCAAAGAGACTTTGATGCATTGGACATTTACCAGCCCTCGATCCAAAGCCATACAAAGTCAACTGATGGCTTTACCCGCTTTACCGTTACCATCTTTTTCTTCTGATCTAATGTTCGGTTTGATTGGGATGTTTGGACCTCCAGGTATGAGTTGAAGCAACGCCAACCCTTCATTTTTGTTCCACTTTTGCCAGTGTTCCTCCTTTTCACTGTTTTGGCATGTCATGAAGCTGAGGGATTCACAGGATTCCCTGGACCTTCAAGTACTTTCGCAGGCCTGGAATCTGATCTCGCTGGAGATAATGGACAACGGATTTTGTATCACTTCTTCATTATGTGTGCCGGTTTGATCAAAGACTATCAATGATGCCTTTGAATGTCAGCAGCAGCGGTAGTACTAGCAGGCAATTGATATGCACTTGGAGCAGACGCAGGACGTAGCCAGGGCTTTCAATTCATCTCTGTAACATGTCTTCGTTTTGATGACAGGACCTCGGTTTGGACTTTCTGGCTCAAGCTGATGTTTGGAGTGCTGGAATCCAAGAGTGGAGATTGAAAGTGAAGATTCCACTGGTTGCTTCACCGGAGTCACCAGATTCTGTTTTGTGAGCAGTTTGCTGCAGAACTGAAGGTCGGGGCCATAGCATTCCTTCTGCTATGCGGGTGGCTCCGGCATGTATCACGGAACGGTTGGATTTAGCTTTACATCTTGACCCAGTGCAGCTTGAGTTTATCCGTGCCTTTGCCAGGTATCCACCTTTCTTTGCCCCATGCCGCTCTTCGATCATCTCAAGAGTTGAGAAGATCGAGTTTTCATTTGTGCAGGGCTCATCAGGGCTCAGTCACTGGCCCACATTGATCCACATTGCAACTTCCCACTTCGAAAGACACATGGCCATGATGCTCATCGATACAATGTCCTGAAACCAGGATCCACCGTTTTGGTCAAAGATTTCTGAGGAAGCAAAGGCGGGCCGAAATATTGTGAGAGTTTTGTACTCTGAAACACGTCATTCCTGAAGGACTTCGTTCAGAGATGCCTCCGTGGAGTGCCCAGCCAGCGTCTAAAGATAGACGAGGCTAGGACCAACTCAAAGATCTGATTGTCAACATCCCCAATTCGGACGAGCTTTTCTGGGCGATGCTGGGTGTGCAGGCTTTGCAACATCCATGGATTCAAACATTGGCAGACACTTCGCCTTCCGGACCAATGCTGCCATCTTTTGCAGCTTGTTTGCAATTTTTGTTCACTGTGATGCTTGAGGTGCAGTCTTTGGGGATGACAGATGTTCAATGATTCAATATGATTCAATGATGTTCAAAGATTTCTATGATTGATCTTACTGCATCTAGTGCATTTGTTCAGCATGACAACGATCTCTTGATGGCCGAACCTGTTGACCCGTGAGATTGTTCGTATTGTTTAATGTTGTTTCGTCTCAAAGCATACACCGGACTTCTTTGAGAGTTTTTTGTTACTGCATATGTTCGCCCTTCGGCTCTCCTGCACAATGTCATGGGTGAGAATTCAAGGCTATGAACCTCCGTCGCTTTTACAGGACGGTTGGAGCTGCTAGATGTCGAACTGCATATAGAATAGACAATCATTGATGTTAACAGTTGCCAAACATCTCAGGACTTGAACTCTCATTTCAGTGAAATCATATTGGACTTACAACTTGGAATCACTTTCTAACAGTCCCAAAGAATCATCACTTTATTAGTAGACTTTGCTATTGGCAGCTACAGGGAGGGGGGCAGGCCAAAGGAATCGCACAAACCCTGTAGGAGATGAGTTTTTAGTTTTTTGTAATTACGTGACAAGTCTCCAGGTTCAGGTGGCCTTAGCTCATTTTTCCACTCGCTCCCTTTGCCTTTTGTTAGTGAATGGTGCACTACATTTGCAAGATGGTGCTCCCATATTTTGGCTACTCACAATGTTGCTAGATTTGGTTGAAGACAATATTTCATGACAATCTTATACAATCTTGAAGTAACATGTTTTGAAACTGTAAGCATCACTAAGGTTTCTCATCCCTCGCAGTATTCTTTGCATCATAGACCAAACGTGTAATTGTACCTACTGCAGTTCTTGACGGTAAATTTATTTGAATACAGTATAAGACTGTAAATAGTTGTTACACTTGAGCTCGTTTTTGTTGTTATTGCACTTGCTACATGTGCATGGAAGCATGTCAAAGGAACGTGGCAGTAAACTTCAATCTTTCAAATTTTACGGTCAAGTGAATGTGTAGTGAATGGTTTTATAGCGTTTGATATTGGATCGGGGGTTTGAGAAGAATCCACCTTTGCATTTATTGCCTTTGCCTGTTTGCACCAGCCTTGCATGTGGGTGTGACGCTTTGACTTTGGTTTGGCTGTAAATTCATGTCATATTTTGGTGCGAGGACCTCAATCATCGAGGTGCAACTGATATTCACTCCGCTCCGCGGTGGCCGCCCTCACTGGGATCAAAGATTTGCCAGACTTTTATCTTCTCACAGCCATGTGGTGTTGGGTGTGCCAAAGCCAACTGTTTTACAGCATGTTTGCATCTCTATAAAGAAGAAACACTGGCGCCTATGTTCTTTTGGTGTCAAATGCAAAAAGTGAGCAAAACTTACAGGGGCTTCTGCCGGACTCAAAATATTGCAAGATGCCAGCATGTGTCTAAAATGTGCTGTAGGTCACTACTTTTATCTCGGCACTATTTTTGCAACAACGAACTTGTGAAGGGAAATGTGAACTGCATGTCAAACAAAGGGTGGTTTAGTCTCGACTTGGCGGCCCTCCGCCAATCCGTTTGGGCAATGCACCTGTCCTGATTTTGTTGGCCGTGCTTCCAGCATCCACGTCATGGGGTAAGCGGTGTGGAAGACGTGAGGTTGGGTCAGCACCAATCAGCTTCTTTGCTGAGAGAGATTGAGCTTGGGTGCATTGTGGTTAGGGAGGTCCAGTTCAATGATGCGTCGAAGCAGGTGGCTGGCAAGTAAAAGAATAAACTGATGCGAAGGTTAAGGTTAAAGGTTGCTGAAGGACTTTGGCTTGCGCATGTCTTTCGTTTGGTGCCAAGACGCCTCTCTGTCCTTGTCATGCTGCTAGTGAATTGGCAGGTGGAGAACGCAGGGGTCTCGCCTGAGGCATTGGCCGTTGATTGGATGAGAAGATCCTTTCCAAGGTGTTTCAAGAAGTCATGATCGATGCCTTGAAGATGGATACAAAGACCTTAGTGGATAAGGTACCTTCAGCTCATGAAGTCGACGTGGACTAGGTTGCAGGCCATTCGCTCCGGAGATTGGGTTGCAATCACTTTGCCAAGAACCTTGAGCTCATCAAAATAGTCACTGTCACACTAGTCAAGCACATCTTGGGCCATGTAGGGGATGCTCTTGAAGAATGTCCTAGAGCTGCTATCCCTGCCTCTCTGAACATCTTGAACTTCGAAACCAAAATCTTTGGAATCTGGTATTCCAAGTGCAGCCCAACAGGTTGAAGATTTGGCAAAGACTGCAAAAGTACCTGCTGACAAAGGGATGATTCGGAAGATGTTTGACACTAGGCCAGACCCGAAGTGGTAGTCAATGTCAGGACAAGAAACGCACATTCCACCGAGGGAAACAATTTCAGAAACTCACCAAGTGATTGGCATACTGCGTGTGGGTGGCGATGATGGATTGCGCCCAGTCGTTCGGCCAAAGCAAGTGCATGGTTTTCCTCTTCAAATTTCGTATTGCGACAAATGCAGGGATAAGCTCCCCCCTTTGGTTCCAGCTACATTGAAAGTTAGCAGACTGACAAAATTATTGGCTTCTTCAGGCAAATCATGCAAAAAAACAGGAACTGTGTGTGTAGGAAGGTCAGTTGACATGCAGTTGCATCCGAGCAACGACCCGGTTCGAGAAAAACATTTGAAACTTCGCTTCACTTCTGGTTCACTTGTGTGCGTGAAAGTTCACATGCTCACACGCATCTGATTTTGCAGCTGTAAACTGAGTGCGGAGTTTTGCGTTGCTGTCTCATGATGTATGTAGCTGAGCTGTCTGTTTACCCAAATTGGGTGGTTGGACGGGGTCAGGTTGATTTGAAGTTAAATTGAGCAATAGGGCGCACGTTCTAGCGTTTTTAAACCCAGCATGCGTTCGGACTCACTTTTCAGTGCTCCGGAAAAACATTCTCTTTGGCGCGTGCCCAGTGCAAGCGGATTTTTAATGGGTTGCGTCATAGTTCTGGCTCTATGTCTATTTCATCTGCCACGAGGCATTGGTTGCAACCAGTTTGGCTACAAAGTTGAGCTATAAAGCAATATTGGGGCTGCACATTGAGCCTGGCCCTGAGCCAACTTCCATCAGAAAATGGCACTCCGACTCCGGCCCGAAAAGTCATGCGTTTTTTCCTGCATTTCCACACGCCGTGGGGAGTGGATGAAGTTTGCTTCGAGGTGCCAGAAAGCAGACAAAATGCAGTGTGGTTTTCTCACATCAGCAGAACTCCGCCAGGTCCGCGCCGCTGAGTAAATTTTTAGTTTAACCACAGCTTGTTTGCATGAAAAATGAGATGATGCCTTCGTTGACCATCAATTTCATGCGTGATTCAAGGTGTTGCAAGCATCTGGCCATTCGGATATCGTGGAGGCCCTGTTGGTCCTATTTCCGATCAAAATGCAGATGAGTTTTCGAAAGTGGCAGAAGCAGCGTCAACGTTATTTCTGCAGCGTGGACAATGTGAGATTCAGGATGATTAAGGCAGGTGATGAGGCAAGGCCAATTTGATTGAATGGTGGCTGTCCAAAGGCGATTGGTTCGTGCTTCGCACGGCATTTGAAGCACGCAGGGGAGTCGTGCCCAAAACAGAGTTTGAAATTGTTTGAGAGTCTGCAATCACAAACACGGTTTATCAGACAACAAAAGGTAACAATTCAACTGTGCTGTGACTCTGGGTGGAAGGTACCTCGACTATCATTCCTTGTTCGATTCTGTGCGACTGCGAAGAGAGAGGATTTTGGAAGAGGACCTTGACCTATTTAAATTTATATATAAATACACATGAGCACACATGTAACATGTGCATACAATCCATTTGTGTGATATGCTCCGTTTCAAAACCATAGAAAACCTGTACTCATGATGCCCATTGGAATCAGGAAATTTGGCGAGCGTCCTCAAATCCTGAGGCCACCGAGCTTTACAACACTCCATAGACATCAAATGCATTGGAATGGCATCAACTCGGAAAATGCCATGAAATCAGGACACAAGTGCAGAGAGCCGACCTGATCTTCATGCATTTGTGAAGGTCTGCCGGTTCTTGACGTGTGAACAAATCTGTCGCCGCACCGGTTGCATTTAGCACTCTGCATAGTCTTTTAATGTCTTTTCCAGTAGCCCTTTTCATGGCTTTTCTGTCAATTCTGTGGAATCGTAGAACCTTCCGATGCCTTTGGCTTGAAAGCTGTGTCAGGCTGACCTCAGTCAAATGTTAGGACGTGAAGGGATCCAGGCGCCATCCATGCCAGCTGTGATAAAGCATCTGAAAGGACCTGAACAGTATGGATTGATCACTGGTTTTGTGACAAGCGGACTGCAAAGCAGTATCGAAGGTTATGCGTAGTTGACATTGCAGACGCAGTGAACAAAAGCTTTCAAGTCCTGAACAGGATGACATCGCTGGCTACAGTCTCAGTGCAATGTTCGTTCCATTGTGATTCCGAATTTGAGTTGCTTTTTGAGTCCTGGCCACGCTGAGGCATCTTGAAGTCCAGATCAGGGTGGGAGAGAAAGGATCCGCCCTCCAGTCTTTCCACCTCTCGGTGTTCTCTTGTGCAGCAAGATTTCACTTGCATTGCACGGCATAGACTTCAGGACTTCTCAGCATTTATGGAGGAATTGCTTGAAACGATGAGGTGCGCCACAACCAAGCATTGTGTGAGATTGTGTGGCACTTCTGCCTATGAAAATTTGGCAGGCAAAGAACTTTAACGGAGTATTAAAGTACAAGTGGCAGTGGAAGCTTTGCAACTTTTGACTGCACCTGAATCGTGAGGTCAGCTGTGAATTTGTCAGTAGCAAATGCGCCCAACAAAGAATAGCTTTGTTTGTACAAACTTTCACAGTGGGAGACCTTGTGTTGCCTTGCCAACGTGCAATGGGCATCCAAATCTTTCCTGCCCCAAGAAAGGTGCATCAATTTGCCTTGCCTTTTCAGCCATTTGATCCAAGGTATGATGTTTGCGCTCGATTACACTTGGTGAAATGAAATGCCATTGGCGAGCAACGATCCTGACATTGAAAACGATAAACCAACTGCATTTCGAGCCTCAAAGACTTGATAAACATGAACACGATATGAACATGAACACATAACGATGTTTTGATTTGATGACATTCTTTAAATGTTCAATGGTCAGATGATGCTTTCTGACATTAGTGCGAATAAGATATGGTGCGAAGAGTTTTGCACAGTCCTGTCAGTTACGTGATACATGCCCTGAGAATGGAGAGCAAATACAAGAAAAGGATTGCAGATGGCATCCCTGTCCGAAAGCTTGGCAGAGATTCTGTCAGAAAGTACTTGTTTAAGCTTCTGCAATTCTCGGAAGCGAAAATTTGAATAGTAGCATAAAATGACAATTTGTCGTCAGACTGCTTCTCATGTTCCAATGTCCCTGCAATGGTCCATTCTGGTGACAGGCAGCAAAAAAATTATCCAAAGAGGGCAATCTTTTGTTTGTGTGCGCAACTGTCAACTTCCCCTATATACTTTGGTTCAAACATCTCCTGTTTGAGCACGTTGCAGGCTCACTCTATGTGCAAGCGGTCACGGTTGGCGACTATCTTGACAACTTTCCCAGCCTAGAGTCTGACTTTGGACAAGAGGACTTGTGCCCGTTTAGGATTTTGAGTCTTGAAACCAGCTTTGTGACAATATGCTGTGCATGCTTTTGCTGAGCTGTTCTGGTTTACTTCACTTCGTCCAGGTATGGCTATGACAGCAGTTTTAGGGACCTGCGAAGAGGTGCAGCTACACGAATTGGTCAATCCTGATGCTGACAAATGTGTATTTCATTTAACCCATATGACTCATATGACATGGAGCGTCACAGTTTCCGAATACAGTATGTATCCGGATATGTAGTAGAGTAGTTGGGCGGGAGAGTAGAACTATTTGTTGAGTGCAGTTCGTATTCAGAGACACAATCGAACCAGTTGGTTTGGCCCCCTATTTATTCAATGCAAGCACGTATTCTTTAAAAATCTTTTACAGTAATGATTATCACATTGTTATGATGACCACAATGTATTATTGCAGCAAGGAAGAAAGCGTGTGCAGAATTTGCTGATGTCTGCCGTTTTTTGGCAGGTAGCGCTTACGACGACTATTTTGGATCCCCTTACGGTTCCCCTTATGGTTCGCCTTATGGTTCCCCTTACGGTTCTTTCGGTAGCTTTGGACAAGCGGATCGCAAAGAGTCAGGCCAGGCCGATTGCACATGGCACAACATGACAAGTGACACAGAGACTTGCAGTTGTTTTCCAATACTTTCGAATCAAGACGCGGACAGAAGGCTCCTCCCAACAGAAAAGGAAAACAGGGTTAAATGCCAGCTTGAGCGCTGTTTGGAATTGTTTGAATGCAATGCAAAGTGTGAAAACCTTGACATCTCCGAACTAATTTCCAAGAACTCGAAACTCCAAGGCAAGGATGATTGTTCTCGCATTGAAGCCGATGGAATTCCACTGGCTGAAGTACTCCGAGAGGCACGGCAAGTACCAGGTCGCCGTGCTCGATGATCTTGATGCATGCAGACGCTGTCGTCGGAGAAAGGAACAAATTTTGGCTTTCCATTTCACCAAGGCGGCAGAAAGCCTTCCACAGAACCTGTCAGAGACACCTGTAGAGATTAACGAGGCTTGGAGTGGGACTCTTCCGGGAATTCGTTTTGCTCTCGTCATGCGTAGCTCATTTGTTTTGTCATTGCTGCTTTGCTCAGCTGGTGCGATTCTTCTCCAGCCAAGACCTGACCTTAGCTGACTTTGTTGCGTGGAGTTGGGACAGAAAAACAAATTAAAGTTAATGCAAGAATGTTCATGGTCTTAATCCCACCCAAGCACAAGATTCGCAAGCTGCAGTGTTCAGATCTCTTGCAACTCTCTGCTTTTCTACCGCACTCCTCGATCCAATCAACGTGATCTCAACTTAGGAACAGCGCAAATTCCTTCTCACTCACTGCCCGCAAGCAGTGGTTTTGTCCGTCCTTTTGGAAGCAGAGATTGAGGCGCTTTTGACCTCCTACATGCTCTAAGTTGCTAGCCAATTGGATGTGAAGGGGTCACTGGATTGAATCAATTGGGATTAAATCACGGACACTCATGTCATTTGGTAACTGAGCCAATGATACAAAATGAGCAATAAGCGTCAATCAACGAACCTGTGTAATGCAGAGTTCCCTTTACCAATGAGTGCGGGAGAGGGAGGGACCAATTTCCTCGCTATTTACATTCTTCATCATTTCTCAAGCTCTTCATTAACAGGCATATATGCGTAGAACATGTAGAACACATATCAAGACACTTGAAAGTGTCTTGAATTGTATGACTATGTTCATGATTCAACTGGGAAGCAACAGCTTAATCTTTGTTGGCACATGTATCATCAGGTATCTACAATGCGCTTGTGCCCCCTCTTCAAAAAGCAAAAATTGAAATTGGTACCCTGACCAATTGGCAAAAGGCAGCATGACAAGAAATGAAGAGCTAGCAGTGGATTTATGACAACAAGATTCGAAGGTACAAGTTTTACACAGGTACTCAGAGGTACGCATGATATCTCATGATTCATTGATTGATCAATATTGATTTGGAGGCCGCCACGAGCTCCACAGGCCTGTTTGCGAAGCAGGTAAATTGTATGGAATGATCTGGAATGATCCATGTCATGTGTTTCCGCTTTGTTTGAGGGCATCCTGTCCAGAAAGAGATGCTCAAGGTGGTGAGATGCTCAGAGCCACGAAGCCAACAATGCAACAGTTCACCCCGAACATGTTACCGATTGTTACCGTAACTGTAACCCTCCCAAGGTCTCGCCACTCAGTGAAATGCTCCAGTTAGCACCGACTTTGAGAAGCCCATTCAAGGCAGGCAGTGAATGTCAAAAGTTACAGTACGGCACCAGCAACTTTACAATGAAGCTCGCGTTACAACAGCCTCGCAAAGAATGATAATAAGCTCGTAGTATAGATATTTTGATGCTTGTATTGAGCATTCTGAATACTCTCAAATGTTTCTTTTCAGTCACACCTACTAGTAGATGACTTTGATAAAGGCGCCTCCAGTTTGGACTGGAAAGCCTTGGGGAGAGGTGCTAAGTTCTGCACAGTTTCATTCTCAGCTATGGAGAACCCTATGACTCAGGGCACAGCAGAAAATCGGCAATGTAAGACTGAAGATCTGGCAAACCGGAGCAACAAAAAGGGAGGGGAAGTCGTAGAAGCCGAGGCATCGGACCGGAGTGGTGATCTTCCCTATCGGTGCGAGATTGATTGAGTCAAATGTTGTCAGCATGTTTTCACTTTGCAATTGCGAGTTCACATGAGATCACAATCACACTTCCCAAGGCTTTCCCTTCATTTGATCGGTTACTGTAGCATATGTTTCGGATGAGCAATAATCACAATCAAGAAGGTTGGACAGAATTCAGACTGTTCAAGGTCCAGCTGACATCTCTGCAGTATTTCTGAAATATAGATTGAAATACCACACATCACAATACGTCACAACGTCACAAGAACGTCACTGATCAAAATTTCTAGCTATTTTGCTTCCAGGTGAACAACAATTTCATGTGGATTTTGTTTCAGCCACCAACTGGCCGGACACTCAATAACCATCAATAACGTCTTTTGGTAAAGTCTTGCGACCATCCGATGGACATTGACATTATGAACGCTCAGGTCCATTTGGGCAAACCGACGCTGTAGAGGGCGTCGAGATTTGGGCAATCTTCAGGAGCAAAGCTATGCAGAGAAACAGATCTGATATGATCTCCACATATTGCTACCACTTTCATCCTCGAAGCTTTACCCTTTCCATCTTTCGAGGGCGTCCCTCTCGCAACATGCCTGGAAAAGTGCTCCCTGCATCCATCTTGCAGGTGCCATCCTCAGCTTTGCAAAAAAAAGAAACTCACATTAGGTTCTGTTCCAGACTCACACAAATTTAATGAATGAACTTGGATTGGGAAGGTCAGCAACATTCTGGCACTGGCAACCAGGAGGCATGGGGTTTGATCAACGCCCGCTTCTGAGTACATACGGAGCGAGAAAATCCTAGAACATCGACTCATGCAGATTTTAGCTTGCTGACTTCACTGCGTTCCAAGGCTGCTTTCTATCTTCCTCCTGCACCTATCAGCTTTCGACTGATGAAGGCCAGGGTGCAAGATGGTGCAAGTATGTTTGACTGGAATTTGCATCACACTTGGTCACTGCCACCTCTAGGTGCTGAGGGAGCATTTCTTTTTGAGAAGCTCGCATCGCTGTCACAATCCGAGCAAGATTTGGTGTGTCTTGGCAGAATTCCTCCAAAGACAGTTTTGTAAACAGCCTTTTGGCTACCTGAAGTGGTATGCCAAGTAGTCGTTGCAATGTTGTTGCATTATGCAGATCCGTGTAGATCTGTACTTCTGGCGCTGGTAGAATTTTGTTGCCGTGCTGGTAGAAACCAACTAATAAACCAGGCATGAAAGGATCCGAGCCCCAAATGCTCCATGGGCGCCAAGAGCTGGTCACAAATTGGTTGCCGCAACCCCAGACTGCTCAGACATTTGCAGACTTGGATGTTGTATACGGACGACTGTACATACGATGTTCCACAATATTCATCAATACTACACATGATTGCAAATGAACAAAACTTGCTTTGATTTGCTTCCACAGTACCACGTCAATTGCCTTGATGCTCCTTCCCCCAGCACAAAATCAATCCACATTCCATCAAGTTTGCAATTGTGCCAAGTCGCAATTTGCTGTGTGGTTTTTTCCCCCTGCGATTGAGAGTACCCTGCCCCGGCCCATCCTCCCCCAAGTATCGCAGGGTTGGCAGGGGTGATATACATGGGAAGTTTCCATTCGGTCCGTCTCTGTCAAAGGTAAGTAGTATTGCCACTGCAATGCCATTGCATAGTATTGCCCTTGTACGTACGTCTGCTGAACATAAAAGGGTTGCGACTTGGCAGGCAGCCCACACTGCTGATGGGATTCGATTATTGCTGATGGGTGGAATTGGCGTCGATCCATTTGCGAAGACAACGCAGTCTGAGTCCGAGAACGTTTCCAGCGCTATGAGAGCAGTGTGCAACACCGATCAGCAGTGACAGCTTGATTCTCAGGGAAGATGATGCAAAGAAGGCAACCTCCGAGGACTGCCGAATAGAGGCAGAGATTGTTATATTGCATCATTTGAGTCTCCAGGATACCAAGAGGGGCAAGCAAAAGGGGGGCAAAGGCCTCAACTTTGTCGCTGATTTGAGATATTGCGAGTTTTCCATCAACGCTTTGCCAATCTTTTCCGTCAAGAAGTTGGCAAGTCTCTGTTCTGTGATGTGTGGAAGACCTGCAACCTCGCAGGAAAGGGCTCTGCAGAAGCTAAATCCAAGAGGCCAAATTCAGACAAATGGGCAACCCATGTCGAAATACAGCAAAGCATTTGAGCAGCATTTGCCTGTCAAGCATTTTGGTGGACTTTTCTGAGGCAAAGCAACTCCACAATGCCAATATCCTCAGCAGAGAGAGCTTCTATTCCAGGAATTCCATACTGTAACGTGTTTTGCAGCATTTGCGCCGTACAATTGTAAGGCTGAATGTAGTTCAAGCCTACCTATCCCGCCATGCAGGTTTCTCAGACCTTACTTTATAGATCTTTATAGCAAAGCCATCGATCACAGCATTGCACTTCAGGTCGAGCTGAGTGGGGAACTGCCACCCTTGCGTTCTCTACCATACGGAAGCCTTGACCATAGAGAGTTCGCGTCATCGTTCAATTTCACTCAATTACTGTAGCAGAATGACCGCGTTTTTGCCTTCGACGTGCAGCGTGCCTTGTTTTCTGAGGGTTGGGCGATCTCTGGTTAAGCGAGAATGAGGGCACAAGCTGGAAAATGGTGCAGCCGCAGTCTTAGATCATCCCAGAAGACTTAAAGCATCTTAAAGCATTGAGGGATGTCAAGAACTCCAGTATGTTTATGTATGTTTCAGGTATAAAAATGCTTCAAGATCTTTGAAATATATTGATGTTGAAAGTAGAAAGGCTTTGAGGCCAACTGGAGAAGATGAAACTAGAGTGGAAGGTGGCGTCTGACAGGACTATTGTGTTTTACCTGTAGCAAAGGACCTCAGCACACTAACATTTGCAACTTGTAACCCACATTATTGCAGTAATCATGAACCATCAAAAGGTGCATGAGGTCGTGTTCATTTTTTGGCGTGAAAAGGTGTTCGAAATGGAACTCAAATCACAAGACACACAGGGACACAGACGACGTCTGGAGGCAAGCTGCTCCATGGGGCCCGAGAGCGTTCTTCGGTGCAGCCGCTGTCGACAAGCACGTGCTGGTCTTCGGTGGCATTAGAACTCCGGAGGTTGGCTTCTCCAAAGAAATTTCATGCACCCATCACAGATGGAACATCATGGAACATGCAGGTTTCCAAGGGTGAGGTTAAAGCTTCAAAGCATAATGAATCAAAAAGATCTCTAATGTGATCGAATCAAATGTGATCAAAAGTACTCTTGGGTTAGCAAAAGGCACTTGAAGTTGCAGGTTGCAGCCAACCAAAGTGATGGTCTTGCGAGACAGTATGTGCTTTGCTGAGAGAATGAGATTAATATGTGCCTTGATGCACAGACGATCAAGGACGTTCAATTGCAATTTCAAGCCTCATTGACTCGTTGTCAACATTGACAAGGTCAATGACGTATGGATTGCTACATTTCCAGAATTGACATGGCGAGAGCTTCCATTGGCCCCATGGGAAGCTCGAGCTGGTTTCCAGGCCCTGAATTTTCTGGCAATTTTTGAACATTCTATGATATTCTATGTGTATTTGCGCTCGAGGCCTTGGCATGGCACTCTGTAGCCGAGCTTGAGGCAGCGAGTTTGCTTCATTTGCTCAAAATCAAGACTTCTTTGGATCTTTTCGGTTTCTGTATGTATCCAGGAGGTTCTTCTTCTTGGAGGCCGTTTGGAAGGAGGCAGCCTCAAGAACGATGTCACTGCCTCAGTTCGTCCAAAACGCAGATTTCAACATACTCTTGCACTGCAGATAGTGTTTCCGGCATTATCCCCTCACTGCATGGTGGTTTACGCAGTTTACCACATTCTAACATGTCTAACGTATTCAACCTGGCGTTTTTTTTTCAAGCCATGTTCGACATCTTGCTTTAGCTGTATGCATTGTCGATCATTGTCGTGTGTCAGACAAGGTCTGGGCACTTCGCCTTGGCGAGCATCGGCCTCAGACAAGCCAATGTCACTTCCTGAAGAATACTCTGAAAGGCCATATCATTATTAACGATTCAAACATATAAAATCATAGTATGCGATAAAGTGACGGCTCTTACTATATTTTTTCATGTTCTTCATTGCTCTTCTATCATATTTTTGTATACTATATAGTTTGTTTTAGCGGATTATATACTGTATGTTTTCCTTTTATTATATTCTTTCACATCATACGTTTGCACATTGTGTTTAATCCATCAATCATCAAACCTGCATCTCAGCACGCATGGCCATTGTTGGAGAGTCACTATGTGTGATTATTATCCAGCTTGATCCACGGTTTGAACTGTAAGATAGATTATCTCAACCAACCGCAAGATGATGCGATAGATTTCGCAGAAGAACACTCTAAGACAGGGCATTTCGAGACCGTGAATTGCACCGGACAAGAGCTGGCCAGCTCCACACTGAATTGACAGGCCCTCGAGCGTCTCATGGAGATTGGTCACCGCATCAGCCTCCTGGAACGGGTCTCAGAATGGCTGGTCAATGATGTCAATGCCCCACCCGATTGCCATATATTGCCATGACTTTGAGGAATTCGATAGTTGAATTTTTGCATGGCCGATTCTTACTGTAGGTGCCCCCGCAGCGATTTTGCCCTTACGTTCGCCAAGCTATCTCAACGTGGGACCCTCAACAGCGGCACAAGACTTGTCCTTGTTCTTCAAAATATTTGCGCCCGCTCAGGTCTTTGGATCTTTGGAGGGAACGCCCAGGAATCTTGGGAGATATTCCATAGCGACATTTGTTCGGCCAAAATTAAGAAACTTGGCCAGGATGGAAGGGTCCTCGCAGATGCCTGGTATAGCACGGATGGGTCGGCCTGGTCCCAGGCAGGCAGTCTTGGTTTTGGATGACACGGACACCTATTCTTGCCAAACAAACTTGGGAACTATTGAGATTACATTTGAATCACTGGAGCCTCCAGAATGAAGGCAACAATATCAAACAATCCATGTATAGCCATGTAGAAATGATGTTGGATTCAGTATTCCTCAAGCAACATCGCGAGAGGTGGAAGCTGCTGCTCCTTGGGGACCGCGGCTTGGGGCGACGGCTGTCAGAGTCTTTGCAAGTCCATCTCTGCAACTCGCGGACATCGCAGACGCTAGCAATCCGATGAATTTGCATGTCTGTGGCACCAAAGATGTGATATGATTTGATGATGTGTTCAAGGTGACGCTGCAGTGGCAGGCGATCAAAACTGTGAGATGCAACATCTTCTTTGTCAGAGAATCTCTTGAGTTTTGTTTCGACCTTCACTTGCTTTTCTTGGCAGTACATGGTTCAAGAACTGATGAGTTTGTAGTCAGAAGCCAAACACTCCGTGCTTGAAGATGCCGGTGCTCATGCTTGGCGGTATTGGAGTTTGTGCTGGCTATGCTTTTGCACTTTGGGTAAAAGGGCAGGAGCCTCCAAGAGGAAAAGATCCCAACATCAAGCATGCTTCTTTGGGCATCTCCTCTGACCTAGAGTGCTTTTCCTTTTTGGTGGCGGGTGGTCAAAACATGTCAAAACTGTCATTTTTTTTTTGCCACTTGCCAGAGTGTTTTTTTCGATGAGGCGTATTCAGATTAATTTTTCGATCTTTTGCCCAATGCTAGTCTCAATGAGCCAAGGAGTCATTCGATTGGATTGGCAGTATCATCCTGTTGCGGGAGATGTGGGAAGCAGTGACAGCTTTGAGTACCCTGTCTACTACCGAGCAGTTCCAGGGCTGACTTTTGAAGTATGCCAGTCTGGCAAAATGACTCCTGAGATACGAGAACATTTCAAAGAAGCAATCAGGTATTTAGATCAAGACAAGCAAGTCTCTGTGATTACCTCTGACTGCGGATTTTTTATGTGGTTCCAGGCGGAGGCTCGCCACTACACCGCAAAGCCAGTTGTGATGTCATCCTTGGCCATTTTGCCAGCAATGCATGCTGCCCTGGGCACTGATGGAAAGATTGCCATTTTCAGCGCGAATAGCGAAAGCCTTGCACCCATGCATGAAACAGTGGCACGCGACATGGGAGTAGATTGGAATGCCGACTGCTATGTGCTTGTTGGTTGTCAAGATGTAGAGGGCTTTGACGCAGTTGCCTGTGGAGATCCTGTCGACTTAGCGAAAGTCACCCCTGGTATAGTCAAAAAAGCTAAAGAAGTTACAAAAGATAAGAATATTCATGCCATTTTGATGGAGTGTACTCAGCTCCCTCCCTTTTCGGATGATGTTCGGGCAGCAACCGGTTTGCCTGTTTACGATGCCATTGTGTGTGCGGACTTTTTCGTTAGAGGCTTTGTGGACAACCCGCGCTTTGGCCTCAATGACTGGCACGCGCGCTGGGATGGTAAGCAAGAAGCGTATCAGCTTGGCGATGTGGAAGACAAAGAGAAATTGATTCACTATAGTCCGTCACCGTGATGCGCGAGTGCGCAAAGAGTGACAGGAACCAAAGAGGTGCTCCAGCGAGGAGTGAAGCATTCTTCCAAGATCAAATGCATTTTATGTCACATGTCTTTTGATATCTTTTGGTGCATTGAAATTGATTTGGAAAAGTAGCAGAAGGACAGAATTCAGGTCAAAACCACAGCCAACTTAGACCAGGCTCTTGCATGTGCGCTAAACGTAGCAGGAAAAAGAACGTCTACTGGCTGCAATGTTGACTTTGACTCAGCCTCATTATGACTACTGCTTTGCCAGCTAACATTGGTGGTTGCTACATGTTGCTACACTACACGTGGACTATCGGGGACCATATTCTGCTTAGATGCTGGGTTATGTGAGGTTGGTGAACAATGCAACTGCATGCAGTAGATATACGTACGTACGTATAGATGATATAGATATAGCCTTTCATTGTGCTTCAGAGACTTGTACAATGTATAATCTTGTGTGGCTTCTCAAGATTGTGTTGTGACACAATGTTGACATCATCTGCAAAGAGCATCTCGCTGCCAAGTGCGGTCTTTTTTGGCAGCAGGCTGACGTGATGCTTTTGTTCGGGGGGTACTCCTATGTCGACGATGGCTTTGGCCCAATGTCGTGTGAGCCTAAGCTGATCATAGTGTAAGTTTCTTGCGAGTCCAGTGATTCTTTATTGCAAATGCTAGGGCAGGGAACGCCTCGGACAAGGCCTGGACTGTCCTGGATCAATAGTCTCAACAAAAATGTTGGTGAGTCCATGTGAGTCCGAAAAAGTGGAGTAGAAGTAGAATAGTTTGTATAGTACTAGAATGTATCCCACTCGTTCATCCAACCAGTCAGCTATTTGCTGCCTTGGGGTGCACACCTTGTCCTGAGCGTTGCCGGCAATACGCAGGGAACTGCATGGATTTCGGCTGATGGTGTCAGCTGGCTTCCTCTGCCACCGGAGAGCCTTGCCTGGACGTGCCAGCCTTTCATTCCTGCTGTCGGCATTGGTCTGGCTTGACACTACATTTTTCATTTTTCGGCTGTCCCAGACATTGAAGTCACACCTTGCCTTGCATCATTTTGGCATATACTGAGGCAAGGAACAATGCATGCTGCAGCTGTCGCTGCAGCATGTGACATGACCAAAGAGTCTCTCCCAGCCGATGCAGGAGATTCATGCACTGCCAGCATGATGGATGCTTTTTGAATGTTCTTCTCTCTCCTCGAAGGAAAGACCTGTTCCTACATTGCTGGGGGAATCTCTCACGAAGGTGCCCAGAATGGGGTTTTTGAGTCATGGTTTGTGATTAATCACCCCTGCGTGAAGAACGATCGTCAGTGCCTCTAAAGCTTTCGGCAGGCTATTTTGACAATTCTGTACGCCGTTTGCGGGTAGGCAAAGAAGAGGACGGAAAGGGAGCAAAATCGCACGATATAGAAAGAGCTGTGACATTGGGGGAAAAATAGGCCAAACGGTGGGGTTGCAGGATGGTTTGCTGAAATCCGTCATAGCAAACCGAAGTGCCGGAGGCGAAGGAGATGCGGCGAGTCAGTTGATAGGAACTCCTGCTATCCATCCTGGGCAATTAAATTCTTAGCAGTGTCATGTGTTTTGTCAGTTGGTTGTGGCGCTTGCTTGCAACCAGCGAGGAGCTCCAATCGAGACAACATCCGATTTAGCAGATGGTGACTCGTTGGGCAACTCTGTGCTCAACTTGAAGGCCGGACAGGCGTCCATTTCCTCCATGGATTTGTGGAAAAATGCTTTGAAAGTGTGGCGTTCAGGCAGAGCTTGTGATTGGCCTCTCCATCGCACTTCTTGGAATTCTTTGGGCTTATGTTGAAAGAGTGCGGGCTTTGGCAATGCAAGCAAGACATAATGCAACAACTACTGTACAGAATGCAGAATAAGCAAGATAACGAAGTAGATATTTGATGACATGTGGTGACAGCGATTTGGTGAAACGAACAGCCTCTTCTCATACGGCAAGTTGGGAGATACGGGAATTTCCGAGGTAACTAGCCGGGATCCGTCCATGGCTGAGATGCCGGGCATGCGTTGCTTGACTCGGCTTCTCTTCGGTCAGCACCTTATTGTGCATCTTGGGATGACGGACTTGCTGACGACACAAGATGCCTCAAACACAAGGGCCCATCAGTAAATTCAGCGTGCCTGTCCTTCGCGCAGCGTGTGCCGCTTTGAGGATGCACGCTTTACCATTGGAGTTGAGCACTTCAAAGATAAACATTGAGCATAGAGAAACAATGATTAAACAAGGGCACAAAAGGCGGTAGGCATCCGACCCCTACAAATTACAAGTTATGGCAAGATTCGACCCTTCTCGTCTCTGAGCTGTTGTTTCTACATGTTTGCGCCTCCAGAATTTTGCTATCAGGAATGGTGGCTTTGCTCTTTGCCCTTGGAGGCTTTGCTGGAACAGATCCTAGGTTGCATTATCATTAGAATTAGAACAGCAAGCAGGAGAAGCGAAGTAGCTGGCATGAGAATCACTGTAAGTCCTGTGACGGACCAGGTCTTGATGGGCATATCCAAAGAGATCGCGATGCTCCCTTCTTAGCACATGCAATCCTAGAGCTGGAGTGTATCGGAATTTCTCTTATCAGACATGCGCCAGGCATCCCGCAAAACGAAGCTAAACCATGTTAAACCGCATACAAATGGATCCAAAGTTCTATTTGAGCGTCTTGAGGCTTCGAGCAGAGGCCCCAAAATGCAAGGTCGACTCCAATCTGACCAGTGTGTAAGAGTCTTGGTTTCGACAAAACGCAAAGACCACGCTCTTTCTCATCGAAACATTTGTTGTGCTTTTTCAGGCTGTGGCATGCTCTTGGCTTGGCAGAATCTGCTGCTCGTTGGGATGAGTCCGAAACTTGAACGGGACAAAAGGATGCCACAAAAAGCTATAGAGCAGAAGGGCTTTGCAGTCAATGTCACTTTGGGTAGAATTGCCCGTCAATTCCAACATTTAGATTCTAGATTGTTCTCCCACAACTCATCCACTGGAGCCATGTTTACACCTGCTTTGAAGCTTACCCCATTCTGATATATTCTGATGTCTGATTCTGCTCAGGATATCGTGTAATTTCTCTATTGTCTTTTGTTGTCACTTGCTTCCCTGTCCGCTTCCCGCAGCTTGATTGGAAGGTTTCAAGTGTTGCTCCGATTGGCATCTCATGAGCTTGGGGCTCAATTATTCTCAGGCAAATTGTGTGATCTTTGTTATTTTCCAGGATTCTAGCCTATAGCTCACTTCAAAGTGGATATTCAGGTCACAGTTTGGTTATGGATATGGTTTGAGCCCAGGAGGCTCCACTTCCCAGCATTCAGCATACATTCTTTGGTGCCAAGTTTCATCTTCCAAGATGACGAAGGCAAAGCAAGCGATCTTTACGGCAGCCGCTACGATCGAGGCAGGCCTCCGGAGTTTTGGGTGGAAAGCTTCTGCGATTTCTGGGGCAGGCTACGACGGCTTCGGCAGTCCCTATGAGATGCTGGAAACTTATATCATGCTTGCAGCATTGCAAGCAGCTCTGGCACAGACTCACCTAAACAGAGTACACATTTGTACCTATATAACATGTAGGCGCGGGACCTGTGAAGCCCACTGTAGGAGTTTGTCATGTTCCATGCTAAGGCCATCGCCAAAGGAAGCTTCTAGTCTGAAGAAAGAGCTGAGTTTGCTTCCAACCATTCAGGCAGTGCCGTGGTAGTGCAATAGGATGGCAATTTGCTGGCATCGGAGGTAAGGCAATGTAAGGCATGGTCTGGGCATGTGATACATGTGTAGAGTCCATCTCATGCAGAGACAGTCATGCCTGCAACATGGGAATGAAAGGCCACTTATTTGACACAATTCAAAGCCATACAAACCGATGACATGACTCGGAGCAAACGGCACAGCAGCCATCGCAACTTGGCAGTCCGTGTCCTGCCGGACGCCAAAGTGCGACAGAAATGCAACCTGCCTTGGCGCTTCGAGGTGCAATGCACAGACTGGCCACCACACTGAAACCACATTACCGATCATGATATATTCATAATATAATCATATATCATATATCATGATATTTCGCAAAAAATGTAGCATAGTATCATTCAGATTCGCTTGTCAAGTTGTGTAAAAACCATCATCATAAGACATTTTGTGAAACACGCAGCATGAATGAAGAGTATGATGAAGCCCAAACTCTTCTTCATGTCAATGTGAGTTACGCAAGAAAATCACCCAGACAACTCGCATGTTGGCTTTGACAGACCAGGTCATTGACAAGTCCGTGCGCCCTGAAGTTGAGACCAACACAAGCATGTCGAAGGAAGCGAGATAAAACTTAAAACAATCAACCTTGCATGTTTGATCATGTTTGTATACCAAGCAGCTGTTTCAATGCAGTTTCACTCAGGTACGGCTGTTGCAGCGACTACATGATGGTGATGCTCAATGACATCACGGGCTGGCTGAAACAGCAAGACATTCCGTATTTCATCACCTACGGGACCTTGTTAGGTACGCAAAAAAGGTCATTGGATTGATTCGGAATCTCCCTTGCCTCAAAAAAGCCATTTAGCCTCACTTGGAACAAAGTTGAAGTGCGCAAAGGTGCTGTGAGAGAGAAAGACATTTTACCATGGACTCAGGCCGATTGCAAGCATCTTCCTGATCACACTTTCGGTGTCAACACATGTCAGTGAAAGCAATTTGGGAGGACATGGACATTGTGGTGGATCGTTCATTTTGGCCAAAACTCCAGCAAGGTTTGGAGGCGAAGCTTTGACCATATCGGCATGGAAAGATGTACTAGTATGTACGATTGATCGATTGATATCGATTGCTAAGATTCTTAGTGGGGATTAGTTACCCTTCCTCGACAGCTCAACATGTGGCAGGCAGCTGAATTTTTTGGTGGGCGACGATACCTTTTTGGCGTGGACCAATGGGAGGAGAGGATTTGGCACGGTGGTTACAGCATTGCAGAGCCAAGATTATTGACAAATCGATCAACATGTAACTTCAGCTGCCATCAACGTTTGCTGTTGTTTACTACCATCGTCATGGCATCGTCATCGGATGCTTCAGCTTGGATTGTCTAGGAGAAGGTATCGCGTGTTTGCGCTGACTGGGAGGGGTTTGCAACTTCTATTGTTGGTGGGAGTGATGCTCAGCTTTTTGATGCACCGCTACGTATTGTGAACTGCCGAGTCCTTCCAACATGCATGGCCTACAAATGCGTAGATGTGACAAATGGATACACATGTGCTTGAGGCAGGAAAGCGATCGCTTTAGTCGGCCAACGGACTTTCACCTAGATGCAGCGTGCTTAAAGACCTTTGCCATTCCTTGTCTCGTTGAAGGACTTAATCTTGAGCTTGGTGCTTCTTTTGATTTTTTTTTCAGAATTTGAAGACAGCTTTTCTTGTTGCAGACATGAAGGTTTATGCTAGTGATTGGTGGCAAACCACAGATCTACACCTGGTGGATTGTGCTTCCTGTCTGCACTCTAGGGTGAGCTGTACCAATGACATTGACTTGATTAGGACTTGTATTCATAGCCTCGTAGCACCTGAAGGACTGATATACGAGTTACACAAAGTCATGCCATCCCGACCCCGTCACATGGAGGTTGAACCATTGGGTGTAACGGAGCTCACTATTCGGGGGAGGAACTTCTCAGCGCCCGCTCGCCCCAGAGCGTTTCGACCTCAGTCGGACACACCCAAAACAGCGCTTCAAATACAAGCGCCGTTGGATTAGCAGTCCGAAATGAATCGAAATAATATGAAAGCTTGCCAAAGATTACAAAAATAATGAAAAGATCAACAAGAGGAGGGCGTTGCTTTCCTGCCCAACGGCAGTGGACGCTTGCTTACTTTTCTTTGATCCGTCATTTCAGGTGCGTGGAAAAGCTTTATGGTGCTGTGAACAACTTAGCACTGGAAATTGCCCCAAAAGTCAAGAATCTTTTGCTCCAGCCTTTGCAGCAGGAATGGCGCATCCCAAAGCGAGCCCTAGCTGGTGTGAATTGAGGGGTAGAGTGTCAAGTCAAGTGATTTGACGCAACAGGGTTTCCATGCTTCACTCTCTGTACAGGAAGCCGCCACCAGTGCGCCGAAAAGAAACTTCTTGCATTTTGTGTTAATTGAAAAATATGGTAGTGAAAGCCTGAGAGCATACTGAAGGTTTGGAGTTCGGAGGAGCAGAAGCAGATAGAAGGATGAACAAGTTAAGGCCGCCCTACGTGACACGCAGCTGTTTTTTAGTGCAGCCCTGTAGCACAGCAATGCTGTGCAGGGCACCGGACCGTAGAGGTTCACGTCTGGGGCCCTAAAGCTGCAGCGTAAAGTCAAACAAGCTGAAAGCATAGAAAAAACATCTCTGTTTTGCTCGCTTTCTCTTGTTTTTTTTTGCCGCAAAGCCGCACATTGGTTGATGCTTTCAGAGAGTCTTATTTCCCATCAGATTTACCTACCTCAGATCGGCTCTGATATTTTTCAAAGACTTTGGCCATGATTTTGTTATTCTTCCTTCCTGACTGACGCCCTTTTTCTTTTGGCTTTCATTGGTGCTGTTTCGCTTTTGAGTGTTTTGCTGAGCATTTTTGACGGTTGTGTTGTGTTCCCGAAGCAGTAGCAAAGATTATAGTGAAATTGGGACGCAGGCCGCAAGAATGGTGTTTAGAGGGGAGGTACTTGAGCATGGGTGCAAACGTTTTGGCTTTTCAGCAGATCTCAGCAGAGAGGTCATTGGGTGAGGATTGCACGTATAGGTTTATATAGTTCTAGGCTATATCCGTTTTGCCTTTTGGATTCCCACTCTCCTGGTGGTTACTTTCTCCACTGGTTCATTGTTTTGTGATGTTTTTTGTTTGATTTTGATGATTGATGGTTTTTGTTTCTTCGCCATCTCTTCGCTATGAAAGCCAGCTTGGAGGGTAGTCAGTAGTTTCTTTCGCGGACGAAGCGAGATTTGGGGTTTGACGAGTGCTTGACGAGAGGGGAACACCTTGCAATTGGGGGGTCCACTTGGACCATTTTGCAGGTGCTTGTACCACTAGGCCATTTGGTGAAAGTACATGAAAGTACCCTAGTGTTTTGAGGTATGTCCCGGCTCAACGTGGCAAAGTGTTTCTTTTAATGGACAATTCGAAGGAGCAGAGGCTGCGGTCAAAGCCGTGTATTTATGCGCTTGAAAAAAGGATTAGTTCTTGCGGGATCCTCTCCTTCCAGGTGGCTCGAGGGCATGCTAAAGCATAGTTCCATTGTTTGCATGCAAAAGCATAGCTTTTTTTCCAGCGCTTTGTTTTGTGCTTTGCTTCTTCTTTTGGCCACAGTTGACTGCTAACCTGCCATTGGTTGGGTGGCTTTTCTAATTCTTTGCTCAGGTGCACTACTTGCAGGGGCCACCGGTGCTTTGTTGTTGTACCAGCAGTCTGGCACCCAGTTCCGAAACTGTTGGCTTCGATGTGGATGCTGTTTGGAGTAAACACAGATGCATACAGATGCATTCAGCCTCAGCTTCCATGCCTCTCTGCAACATGTAGGTCTTTAGCTGGACAAGCCCCTGTGAACTTTGTATCAGTACCCTTCCAAGAAATGCTCGAGAGTTTGCATACACATTCAAGATCATTCAAATCGAGTGTGCAGCCCCAAACAAAAATTGCGCGGATGCTGGGCAGTATGGTGCAGGTGGCAGCACCTTCGCTTGGCCGCTCGAGATCAGGCCATGCTTTGCCATCCAGAGTCCATTTTGCAACAGGGTACGACACAGTACACGACATGCAACCTGACGGTCTCCAAAAGAAACATACAGAAACAAGGCCTGTCAAAAGTCCGAAAATAATCAAAAGGAAAAGTAAACAAGTTCCTTACTATCTCAACACAACTTTCAGTTGTGCATATTGATGCTAATGTAGTTGGATGTTACACTGGCGCAGTGCACGCAACTAGCAACAGGATGAATCGTTTGTTACAGAACTCTTGTTTGTCAACAGGAATCTAGGCATTTGCTTCTTTGTGAGTCTCTTAAGCAGCATGGAAGTGTGTGGTTGAGTGGTTAGAGTCTCATGGCAGACTGTGGAGGAGTGTCACAAAGACTGAGCACTTCCAGGCAATGGCGAATTTGAGAAGTCGTGGATTATTATGTGTCGTCTTTTGATTCTGTTTTGCACATTCCAACTGCCAATACTGAGGCCGCGGCTAGACCTGAGCAGCAGAAATGTAGTCGCATTGCTCAGTTTCTCCTAGATACCCCCTTCCGCTGAGTTGAGTGCGTGAGCCGCAATTGTGAATCAGGATGGAGCGCCTGTGAGACGTTCCTTGCATGCAGAAGAGTGCAACAGCGCAGAAGACGACATCAGAAGACCCGACATGATGACCCGACATCAGATTGCGAAACACGTCAAAACACTTTTCTGTACATTCCAGAATCTTTGTCAAGGGCACATCGAAACTTCCTTGTTCGGAGGCCCTTGGGGCATTCTTCTTGGGCTTTGCTTTGGAAGCATGGTCTTTTTTTCAAGCGCCAAGGCTGGACACCGCCGCAGGAATTTGAATGAACTTCACATGTTTCGCGATGACGTGCAAAGGGCCACATGAGTGTCACAGCACAGTGGTGATCTTCCGACATACCTGTTTCCAGGTGGCTGCTGCAGCTGGTGCGGCCAGGCGGGGACTGCATTGAAAAAAGAACGTGTGTTCACATTTTGGAGTAAAATGTTTTCTTTTTGCTTGGATAGCTTGCTGGAAAGCATGAATATGTCTGCAATGTACACTTGAGCAAGATGTCTCCATTTTGGCTCAAGTGAGCTTGATCGACAGATCAGACAAGAAGGAGTTTCTCTCGCTTTCTACCTCTATTCCTTCGAGCCATGTCTGGTTACAAACCAATCAGCTTCGTGAAGGAGACTGGAAAGGAGTCTGGAAAGGATGACTCTATGGTGGAAGCTTTGGAATCAGCATTTTCGGCAGCTGCGGATGCAATCAGTGCGGTGCTGGCTCCCACTACCTCGGTGGACTCCCAGCCTGAGACGGGCCTTGAGGATGTGGTAGAGCCCAAGGACACTGACATGGAGAAGAAGTCGGATGAGGAATGGGAGATCACAGATGCTATCCCCATCACAGAGACGGACATGGTCGGAGACATCCTGCAGGACCAGGGGGCCAAAGACCGGGAGCAGTTTGGAGGATGCCAGCGAAAAGGTTACGGACCAGCTGGACGCTTTGACACAGCACATCAAGAAACTGTCCATGGGAGAAGGGCAGGTCGACTTTTCGCGTGACTTGCTGACATTTCTATATTTTCTATGGAGGGATTTTATGTGCTACAGGGAATTAGGAAATCATTGTGGTCGATCAGGAAGTTTAGGATAGTTAGCTTTCGTAGTAATTCTGCTGCTCCACTTGAAGTGCTTCACAGAAGAGTTGGTCGACCAAGAAAAAACTGGCCACAAGAAAGTTTACGAATGATTTGGCAAACAATTAGAGAAGACCAAAGGGAATTTTCAAATGCACCAGATCAATCCGAAAATATCCTCCAAGCTGCCCTCTGTGGCAAAATTTGAAATGAGGCGATCCATGTGACTCGTGAATCTCCATATACCAGGCGTTCGCCCTGGACATCGGTACTAATCGATACCAATGCTGTTTCAAAAAAAGAAAAAATCAAACAAACCATACGACGGAAGAGAAGGGCTGAGTGGTCGGGGTTCGGAGGGGCGCCTACGGGGTGTAAAGAATTTGGTTCACTTCCTAGACGTTTTCTCGTTTCACGCAGTTTCAGACCATACCTATGGCACGAACGAACGAACGACGACGAGCGATTGTGGTCCATAACTATACAGATGATAGATGAAAACATTTTTGGGCAAAAATCTAAACAAGAGGGGGTTTTATTAAACAAATAGTTTGCAAAGAGTTCCCCAAAATTCCTGGAGCTGAAACAAGAGTAAGAAATTTGGTGGGTGCAGGAAGTATGCATAAGTATACAGTATACAGATGTATACAGCATATGAAGTATGATTGTGGTGTACAGGAATGTTTGTTAAGGCCGTGTTAGAGCAAGTCAAGGAAAATCCAAGGACTTCTGATGTTTCTGGGCCAAGTTCACAGTTTTCAAAGGCCGTGCTTCACACTGAAGGCCTCACCTTGGCGTTCGTTTGGCCATGCAGATGAAGGCATGTTTTGCCATTCCAGCTGGATGCCCAGAGCATATGTTTCCAAAATTGTTCTTGTTGGACTGCGCTGCTGTTCATCATTTTCAATTGTGTCAATGCCCTTGGATCGATCACATATCCAACTCAGAATTTGTTTTTTGTCAAGGATTGGGCTATCCTGATGCTGCTCTCAGCACTTCCTTTGGCCCGGCTACCACGGATTTTTTCTTCGCTGTTCGATCATGTTCAACCATACCTTAAGCAAAGGTCGAGCTTCGAGGTGGCGTCCCAGTGGGCCTTTGGATGGGATTGGCAGTGCCGCAGGCGGACCAGTTGTGGCATGTTGTTGCATGATTTGAATGATGTTGATATGTTCGCATGGCATGTTGCATGCAAAAAAATATGTCGAATATGGCGATAGGTTATGCTGCTGTGCATCCTCGGCAATATGATCCCGATACCTTTGCTCTTAGCTGCGCTGAGGACATCTCCTCTTGATGTTCCTTATGCATTCTGATTACCAGTTTGTCCTAGACAATAAGATGCAATAATCATCAAATTAGTTGTTGTCAAGTTATCTTGAGATGAACCAAAGCTTGTCGGGCAGAGGAGTGAAAGGATCAAGAAGCTTCTGACCCCTTTGCTAAACCGAGCAGCTCAGCACAGCACTCAGCTTCTCTGAGTAGGCAGTCATTTGTTGTCCATTCAGGACTTGTGCATGTTCAGATCAAACTAGTTCATAGACACTTGTAAAAATAGCAGGATTGACAGGTATTTGACAGGTGCTGAGACTTCTGCAAGAACGTGCCGCTGTTGCAGGAAGACAGAACCTATTGGAGCCCATGACCGATGGGTCGGAATAGCAGCGTGTTCAGCTTATAGACTTTTAAGCATGCTGGGTGTGTGAAGCCCCTCTGGCCACGTGTCTCAAAGACTGTGCGAAGCGACAACACGATGCGCTGAGATTCGTGGGAGTTCCTCTTCCTGGAACTGGTGCATGGACAGGGGCTATGGCGACGGGCTTACGCTGGCCAGTGCAAGCTGTTAGATTTGCTTCAAACACTACGGCAATGAGTCATAATATTCAAACTTGTGCGGGCTGAGGTTGCATATTTGCTTGGTATGGACTTGGGTGAGGCGCAAGGGTCAAGGGATGATGGTTTTGAATGGTTTTGAGGTCTTGGTCATGACATTGCCACTTGATCATCCTTTTTTTCAACAACTGTTCTCCAATCTCCACTGAATTGTCTAAGAATTTCAAGCCAAAAGCCAAACACCAGCCCAAAGAACACTTTGAAATGGATGCAGGATAGATGCATTCTTTTTTGACATTACCATTGAAGCATGGAAAAATGGTGACTTGCACAAATTTGGCTTGCTCCTTGAGCAGAAATCAAATCCCAAACTACCAAGAAAATATAAAACATGCATTTAATTTGTCACCATGTCTTGAAAGCATCAGAAAAAAATCTCAAGAAGCTGAAGCGGCTTTGAATTAATGGCAGTTGTGACGGTTCCTTGGATGTCATTATACCTAGAGTGGGCAGATTTCTTTGTGGCCTTTGAGTGGAAACTCCGAAGCCGCCAGGCCATCACATCAGCTTGAGCCTTGGGCATGCGGCGTGGACTTGCAATGATCGATGCATTTCGAGACTTCGACTTGTTCAGCATCTCATTGCATACATTTGACATACAATGAACATTCAGGTCTTGGCTGGTGTTGTCGTGGCAGCTTGCATCATGGCGTCATGACCCTGGTGATTTCCTGGACACCAAAGAAGCACCGAGACAGAGCAATGCATAAGGATCTGTAGAATGTTACAAGACATCAATGACATCGACTTGAATCATGTTCGATTATATTTCGATGTATCAAGGGGATGAGCGGTTGGTGTTGAATTTGGTGCGGAGGAACTATCCAATTGCAACCAATTCCATTGCAACTGCTTGGTTTGGAGTGAGATTTCCCCAACAAATATCTTTCGATGCGCCTCATAAGCAACCTGTTCCTGTATGTGATCTGAAGCAAGGCATTTTCGCATCACCTGTCAGCCCTCAGTAGGATCGGATACATGATGAATCAGGATGAATCACAAGGATTCATGAATAATCATGAATGATGATAGACGATGCTAGATGATGTTACAGTATCATGATCATTTACCATTTTGATAAATGATAATGCATGATTCTACATGCTTACCATGATCATACACTACATTATGAACTGTGGCTCATTATGACTATATATACGTATGAAATATTGTATATATGCTTATAAATAGTACTTTATCGCACACGACTACAGTCCAGTACACATGACTACATGTGTGCTTACATTTGCGCTAACGCTCAGCTTGGACAGCGGGTGGTATTTGATTTGGTTTGAACAAACTATCAGCAAGGCACTCTTTATGATGGGAAACTGAGGTCTCTCACTCTTGCCGGATGGTATGGATGCGCTGTAATGGCAACTTAGCTGTGATTTGGGGCTTGAATGCATGCTGATTTCATGATTTGCATGTTTGCAGTTTGCAGCTGCATGTGTCAGTTCATGTGAAAGCGACCCTGGCAGGTATTGGTTGGTATTGTTGCTTTGGTAAGCCGCTGGCTGCAAATGCGGAAAGGATAGGCTTTGGAAAGAAGAAGAGATGGATTCAAACCAGCCGAGAGCGTTGCTGATGTTGTTGATGTTAGATGATTTACCACTCCCCGCGGCCATATTTCACTGTGGAAATTGCAAGGCCGACCATCTTGGATGCTGCAATATTTGGCTGCAGCGTTTGAAATTGCTAATGTTGGGAACACACGAGCCGGGGAGCAACTACAAATTTGCAAATTACCCGGCACAATCAAGACATTTCGCAGCCCTCAATGTAAGCAATGTATGCTTTGCAAGCGTCAGGAATTGTGTTTAGATTCTAGATTATATATACGCTCCTGCATGGGTATGAAATCAGAGACATGTGTTGGTTTTCCCGTTGGGACTTTTCAGCCAGCCCGACATTGTGACAAGCTTTTCTACCCGTGCAATATCAGATGTTGGCAAAGTCTGTACATAGGATGTTCAATGTAGCTCTGCAGCTGCGATGCCACGCACGAGCCACTTGCGCTCAAACATGAAATGCTCGAGGACAAATTGCATTGTCGGTTTGGGAATGTCGGGGACTGTGCATGTGAGCTGGTTTTGTTTGACTTGCAGAATAGAAGTCAGCCGTCAATTGAAATCTGGCAGACTTGGATGATTCATTTCTATTTTTGTTGCCGGTTTCCAGGAAGTTTCAAAAGTGGGGATCCCACAGATACGGGCTTTGCGCGCAGCTCTCAGACCTTCAACATGTTTAGGACAACTTTACTTGTTGTACTTGTTGTAAAGTATCTTTTTGCGCGCCGAGCCGAGGTTCTAGCTGTTTGCTTCGTCTCTCTTAGTCGGCCAAGTCAAGGTCCTTACAGAAAGGTGCGACATCAAGACGAGAGTATGCCCATGCTGTCCAGCCGCGCAGCTTGTGCAAAAGCATTGAAGCTGCCAGTCAAGCGTTCTGTCATTAGCAGCTCCAGAGGGCTCCATGTTGAGGCCATGCCATGTGCTGTCGGAACAGCAGACAATTCGAGGAGAGGGTGATAGACACACCGCAGGTTTGTGACCACACAGATCGGACATAGTAGCCTTGTGGAGAGCCGCTAAGTCCTCTCATGCAAGGAGACAAGCCCTGGGTGGTGAGTTTGATCAAACTAAGGCAAGGGCACTAAGGGCACTGTCTATTTTGTTTGCTTCGGTTTGCTTGTTCATTTGATTTGATTTTGATTTGACAATCTGACATCGCAACATTTTACAATTTACATGCCCGGTGCCTGCGCCACCAGGAGGCCCGACCACAGCCGGGCCCACAAGGCGCCCTGAAGAAGCGAATTCAGCTAGACTTGTACATGGAAAATTATGGAAAATTATATCTGAAATCTGAATATATCTGATATTGTTTAAGCATGCAAACAGAGCTGACTGCAGAACTGCAAGAATCCTTTTGGCCCTCGTACTACAAAATTCTAAGAAACTCTGACGACTAGCAGAATCTACAAACTGCTTTGCATGAAGAGCCGCAGCCAGGAGCTTCAGGTGCTGGTGCGCGGGAAGGCTGTGGATGAGATGGGTACTTCTTAGTCACAAATCTTGGCTCCATGAAGTCGGAACCAAGCATCAGATCATTGGATCATTGAGAAATTGAGAAAATGCTACTCATACTGGCTGTCCTGGCTTTCCTTCCCATCCCTTTCCCGTTTCTTTCCTATCGTCATCAGTTGTCACTGGGTTGCATCGACTGTTTAGGGTTGGATGCGCTCACAGCTGCAAGGCACCATTGCGAGAGAAAGACGCAGAGACATTTACACTCCACCAGTAGTTGAGGACTGTATGTTCTTCACATTTGTTCAGAAAGGTGAGATGTCAATAGATGTCAGTTTGTGTTGGCTGTGCTTATGCTCCTTATGCTCCTTCGCAGCGTCAGGATATCATTGCTGGTGCTTTGGTGGGAGCTGTCACCGGTGCTGTAGCTGGAGCTGGCAGTGGCGCAGCTTTGGGTGGCGCTGGAACCACTGGTTTGGCGGCTTGACCTGAGCGCAATGAGCATACCTGAGCAGAAATGAAATAGAAATTGACAAAGGGCAGAAAACCGATACCCTATAATATCCCTATAATTCGTGAAAACATTTGAGCACTTGCAATCACAGACATTGCATCGCATTGCATTCAAACGACGGAACATTGAACCGATGGAACATCATCTCATCTTTGACAAAAAAAATCCTTTAGAGGGTCCCTCCCGTGGTGTTGCAAGCCACATTCACCACCCTGTGAGGCCGGAGCTGCTGGAGGTGCTGCTTCAGGAGCGGCTCTAGGTCTCACAAGTGGTGCTATCGCTGGAGCTGCTTTGGCGACTGCGAATCCTGACGCAGCTTTTCTCAACAGATGTGTGCTGACATGTCAATGAAAAAAACATTGTATTATAATTATCATGTATTATCATTATCATGTTACATTTGATGATCATGAACTACTGAACCAAAGATAGCCAAAGCTTCCTGGATTCTGCGATGGGTCGTACCGCTCAATGGGCTTCCAGAGTTGTCTTGAGCAGCTCTTCCGTTCCGAGCATACTTCGAGGTAGCTGCAGCAGGTGTTGGCGCAGCAGGCACATGGTGAGTTGTTTGAGATGTTGGAGCACAGTGGATGGCAGCTGTGTGACGTGGATAACAGCATTGTTATCAAAACTTTCACCAGTTATTGTAGTTGTTGATATTGTTGCTAAAGTATGTGCAGAGGTATCGGTGCAGCTGCTGGTGTGGCAGCGGTGTTGAATCGGGCACGGCCCCCCAGTGCCTTTGCGACTGTGGTACCCCATGCCATTCCAAGATTCACCCAGCAGCTCTTGGCAGCAAATTTTAGGTCCAGATCGTGCGACAGGATCAGTACGGACAATGGCCGCCTCTTCTACCCCCTCCCGTTGCGCCGCCGGCAGCAATCTCGAGAAACTGCAGTGTAGGAGACTGGAGATGACAAGAGTTCGTGTCATTCGTATCTTATCCCTAGCATTTTCCACCGTGGCACTTCCGAGGCGCCTCAGTATATGGAGAGACCCATGGCTCCAGATCCATTTATCCGGAAGGAGAGTGTGATGCCTGAGGCATTTACAATATTGTTCTTGATATTTTGCGATTTTACCTTTGATTCCGAAGATACACTTCGGGAGTGGTTGTTTGTCGATGTTGGAACGGGTAACAGGCACCAGTTGTCCGAGAACCAGAACACGTTGGAGCCTCATGAACCTCATTGACACGTGATCACATGTATATCAACAACCACTGAAACGCAGCCGGAAAAGTAATACATCTGGAAACGAATCTTTTGATCCCAGTACAAGAGTTTCTTATAGTTTCTTAAGTTGAAGACTTGGAAGAGTCCCAAGGTTCCTGAAGCTCCACCGCCAGTCAGAAGTGACAGAGAGACCAACACTGACACCACTCCAGGAGAACAGCGAAATCGTCATACATTTCGAATGATCCACAAAACAAACATGGAATCCACCAAACTATCCCAACTTTTGCGGTTCATTGAAGCCTTTCAGGTCTTAAGCATCTATACAGTGTAGAAAACAACTGAAACACCTGAAGACCTGTAAAACATTGGACTCAGAATGACTCATACAGTCACATTTTCAAAACAGCACGACATGACATGAAATTTGTGGACCAAGAACACCATGCAAATACTCAGGACAGGTTCAGCAAATCCCTCAGCAAAGCTCAATCCTCAAAGCATCGCTGGTTCATAGTGCGGCACGGTGGGAATGATCTGCAGTTGTTCGAAAGCTGTGACATATGACAACCTTTAACAACATATGTAACATATTTGATAACCTTTAAATGAAGATCTTTGACGACAGGTGAGGACATACATGTGATGACACAGCTTGCAGATGATTGAAATCGATTGAACATGTTTTCAGAATCTTGACTGAACCTTGAGCCATCGGAGCCGTCGGAGCTACAGACCTCATCCTTTGCAACCTGGCCTTTTTTCGCATCCAGCGAGGCTTCAGTGCTCCTGAACAGAGTTTCAGTCTTTGGCTTACCAATTTCATTGCTTTTAGAAATCTTTTAGACTCTTGATTGCTTTGATGACTCTTTCATGAACCTTGTCAGTGAACTATCAGGTGAGCCGGAGAATAGTAGCGCCCCAAAGGTGCATGTGCATTCCAATTGTTGTCTTTTTCCGAACCGACAGCACATGACAGGACATTTTGATGACATATGGGCGAATGACGTTTAGCAATTTTGCAAGATTTATTCAGATACTGGCAAGACGATTCAAACTAAGATATGCTGAATAGAACTACTGTGCAAGAAGCTGGAGAAGTACTTTGATCAAACGTGAGCTTGGCTTAGTTCAAGGATAGGCCGGCGAATAGTTTTGGGATGATGTCGCGCAGCTGGAAAGGCGCCAATGCACAAGGGATGGAAACGAGCGAGTACTGTGAGTCTTGATCTCAGCTGAGTACCAGGCTGATTTACCATGTTTTACGCACAGGTTTGTTGCACGAAGATTCCTACTTGTTCCAGGTCTCCGACGTGCTAGCAGTATGCTTTCAACAGAGATTGAAGCCAAGAGTGGCGAGGTCCGATTGGGAGCGTTGGGATGCAATCACCACATTGGAGAGCGACCAAGTGGTAAAAATGGCCAGGTTGTAGCTAAGGGCCTTGACTCCGTTGGCATCTTGCTCTCTCGGCTTCAACACATTCAGGCATTTCCAACTGTGCATGGGTCTGCGAAAGCGTTGAAGTTTGGAATTGCGGAATGCACAGTTGTGCGAAGTTGTATCTTATTCGTATTCGGAGGTTGCCTGCCAAGCTGCCATCACAAAGGTACTGGACCAAGAAATTCGGGCTCTTGGGCAAATTCCTGACCTCTCTCTTTTGTTCAGCTTAGCTTGTGTCTCCTTCTTTGTCCTGAATGTTCTGACAGAAGAGCTCCCCTCTTTCCTGTGCATGCTGTAGTGTGAATATGTAGTTAAGTATGGTTAAAGTAGAATTTTCATGAATTTACAATATTGTAGAATCATATATCATATGAATCATGTTGACTCTGACTCTATTCAGATTTTGGGAACAAACTTTTGGCATGGCAGCCTCGATTAGCGACACCTCCTAAGGCAACTGAAGAGACTATTCAGCGGGCAAGGAGCAATTTTGCGGTTTATTCAAAACTGTGTTTGCTATTTTTGTTGGCAGAGCATTCCCAAGTACAAGTGTTGTTGATTGTTGCATTTTGTTCTAGGTTTTTTAGATTTTTCAAAGCATGCTAGACAGATTCTACCTGGATTTGTTTTCGTTGTTTTGATTGTATAGCTACTGTCTATTCCATGTCACTTCAATCCATCAGTTTGTGGAGTCAACAATCCATCATACCTCATCAAAGCTCGTGGGCGTCTTACAACAAGGAGTTTGGGGCTGAAGGCCAAAGCACGAGAAGGTGATGACATGTGACAGATGTGTTTTAGTGTTTAGTTTGTCTCACTTAACAACCAATGCGTCCAGCGGAGATGCTCAAAATCGGGATAAACGTTTCATGTAAGAGCCTCTCAAAGTGTTGCAGCATATCAATTTGTGATCTGGCAAGCTATTGGGTTTGCGAATATGTATTGGATGTATTGTACGCGTCCGAAGCTGCTTGTAGTTCAATTTATAATCATTGCCTGCAGAACAACGCGTTGCAGGAATGTGGCCTGTTCTACAGCCAAACTCTTGAGGCAAACAGAAAAGCCATAAGCAAAATAGTTATAATATAACTTTTAATTTTTAATTCAGACAAATGGCAAGGCTTGAGTCGCCAAAGCACAATTAATATGGATAGAAGCGAAGCCATCTGTAGATCATGATATCCGTAAAATCCGGTAGACCAGTGAACAAGTGAGCAACTCGTGTGGATCAATGCGTTGTGCTCCTTGAACCTTTGTACAGCATTCGAGGCAATTCAAAAATAGCCGGTGCTGCCAAAATCTAAAGAAGCACCAAAACACGCACACAACTCCACTCCAAGGCTAATTCAACACTAGCAGAACAATCTCGATCATCAAACCCCCCAGCCTCGCCTCGCAATGGACTACGTGGATTGAGGTGGCTGCGGGGTGAGAACTCAGATGAAGGATTTGCAGGGAAGAGACCATCCACTTCGAGCTTCTTACCATTTTGTGCCGAAGTAATCCGATGCGTACTTTTGGTTTGAGTTTCTGCTGTGACAATATCACAATATTTTGGCAAGCCACAAGCGGTTTGCAATGAAGTCCTCCAAACTTGGCTTCCATGCATCTTGCCAGGAAAGCTTGCGATGGCTTTATGGGTGTGGCTTGTCACACCTGTTGTGAGATTTGTGTGGCATCCGTGTCTGTTTGTATGGTTGTTTGATGCGTTCCCGATTTACTTTTCACATTTGCACCACAGACCTCACGAATCGTTCCCAATGAACATTTGGAAGCTTAGAGTAAAGATCCGAGGCTCGTTGTCGGCATGACGATTGCCATCACCCTCCTCATCTCCTCTGCAGTTAGCTTTTGGATTTCTTCAAGGCCTTGCTTTTTGAATCGTTTTGATCTTTTTTTGTTGATCCTGGCGTCTTTTGGATGGCTCTGAAGGCAAGACGCTTTGGAGGAGTTGGGGGTCGGCCTCTCAGGTTCAGATTTCCGAGGATCAGATTTTCGAGGAATCCTTTGACTCAGTCCTGCCTTTGAGAGAATCGGTCCCTCGCTTCCAGGTGAAACCAACGTATCCAAGAAGTGCTTTGCCCGATGAAAAGATTCAGGTGGCTATTGCAATGGAATGCATAGTCATTTAGGGTCCTGACTCCTGACTGGCAGCACTTTTGTGAAGGCATACCTGCAGCTGAAGGATAAAATGCGCACAGAGTTCGCAAAGGACAGAATTGACAGAATGAGTGGTTTGGTTGAACGAGAAACGAGACCACATCAAGTCCTCAAAAACCCTTGCGTAGGATGCAGTAGGCGATGTTTGGGTATCAAAGCTGCCTGTACATGTGAAAGACATGCTCAAGTGCCCTTCGCGTGATTTTGCATTGCTTTTGTATGGTTTTGCCTCTATGGCAACACTCAGTATGCAATAATTTGATTTTGAAGACTTTTAGGATATTTTTGGAGCCTCCCAATATTCAGCCATGATGGAAGGGTGCTAGCCCACGCAGCACATGCACGGTGCACAAGGTGAATATGCCACGGTTGGCACATTTGAGATGTTTCAGGGACTCGAATTGGACATGACGACATGACTGGGACTTGTGAAGCCGAAGGGTTTCCCAGGTACAGACTGATGCAGCGAGCTATTGGAGACATGTCCTTGCTGCAGAAAATCGATGCTGATGCCGGGAGTCTTACCATGTCTTACCAGCATCCTTTGCCGCACTTGTTTGAAGTAGTTTGAAGTATGGGATAGATAGACTATATGCTTGTCAACTATGATAGATTGTAATAGTAGAGATAGAGACAGAAGGTGCGTGCTTCGATGCTTTGAGACACAAACACTTTGCCCTTTCAGGCTCGTGGCTATTGGAAACTGTTTTCCAAGGGCATCATCACTTCGAAATTTTGGAACTCAGCATGACCCTTACTGTACTTGCAAAATCTAAATCTTGCAAAGTCACCAAACCTTGCACGCGTCCTCACATCAACTTCCGAAAAGCAGCCACATTCAGTGTTGTAAAGGTACTTGCAGCAGAGCGAGAGCTCTCTCGAGAGATAGAAGCAGTCAAAAATGAGGTGCAATCGGTCTTGGACTTTCGAATTTCTTGTAAATTTTGTGGGACTGACTTGACTTGGTTTCACTCAAAAAATCGTCTTTGCCCAATCACTTCTGTGAAGCCAGGCCCTGGCAATTGAGCCTTCTCATGATCCGCAGGGCATTGTTTCTGAGGCAGTTGGATGGACTAGCTGACTAGCCTGGTTTCATCTTTCGTCATTTTGATACAATCTTTGGATATCTTTGGGGGACCACTGGACCACCTGAAGTGGCCACAGCGAATGTCAGGCTATGCAGCTAGTCGTCAGATATGGCGACAAGATCTGGGATAAGTTTCCAGAGCCCGCGGAGAATGCACCGGGAGGTTGCCAGCCGATGAATGATTCACCACTGAGTCTTCTATGGATATCATACAATATAATAATATATAATATAATATATAATATAATATACTGTATAGATATATTGGATAGCAAATATCATATTCTTACACATTCTTACACCAGAAATTTATTTTTAGAATTTCTTTGGTTTCATTTTGACTGGCCACTGTATTGATGGATCATCAGCGGCACAAACAGAATAAGGTTCCAATGCACTTGCTGCAGCGGCAAAGGCTTCTTGGCACCGAAGCTTTTCGGAAGTGTAGAAATTGAAAGACAAAAGGATTGGCCAAAGACAGAAGAAGTTCGTCCTTTCTGTTTCTGTAATATCTGAATAATCCCAGTAGTTTTAGATGAGGACTGGTTTGAGTCAAGCAATCTGCCTAAAATGCCCCCGAACATACTGAAACCTTCAACAATCATGTCCAATCCTTACAAGATATTCTAAGCTTTGTCAGTTTCAGGCAGTTGCAGCTGCTGGGGGCATGCCTAGACCTCCTGGAGCACCACCTGGACCCTTCCCGCCGCCTCCGGGACCAGCGTGGCGCCCTTATATGCCCTTGCAGCGGAGACGTTTTGGGCTTCAGTCCCGGACGATCCTGCCGGTTTTCCACATTTCTTCCAGGCTTTACAAACTTGTTATTTCCTGGATAAATCCATGAGAAACCAGGGTTCATGTAGGTTTCTCCGCGTTTATCTCCCATTTCATCTCGCTTCACTTCGGTTTACTGTCCAAGGCCGCCGCAACAAGGTGGCTCTACAGACACTTACAAATGGCGGCAGGCATGGGACATAGATGGCAAATGAAGATGTTAGCACAGGACATATCTCGATACAACTTTTTCAAGGTGTTCATTGATGAAATTGATGATGTCCAAAAAATATTTTTGAACATCGAAATTGGAGAATGCAGACTTGAAACTTGAGACCAAGATATGCCAAAGAATGTGAAGTGGGAGTTGATATTATTCTGGTGCCTTTCCATTTGTTCCAAGCTCCAAGTGATGCGAAGGACACGGAGGAAGTTGAAGTCTCTGTCATTGTGCCTGATAACACGGCAAAGGCAGATGTGAAGGTGCCGCAGCTGCGCCAGATATGTGGGATGTATTGTGGACACGTACAACTATTTGTCATTTTGTCCTGTGAAGACTGAACAGCTATGAATCAGAACAGCTGTTTTTTTTGAGGTGCAATTCCAGAGCAAATCCTTGAAGGCCTTGACAGAGTTCTGATATATCCTGGTATGGTATAGTATGATGTATAGAATATAGATTGCCAATGAAATAGTGTCATTGAAAAGTATGGATTGTAATTACTTGATACATTAGTGATACCATATACAAAAATTGATCGGTATACATATACTGCGCGTATTTGATCTTACCTCTCCAAAGTCTTCAACTTGGCTGCTTTCTATGTTCCTGTCTCGTATATCTTGGCTTGGAGGTTCTGCACGCTGGCAAGACGTTGGTGGAGGGAGTGCTCGCTTCACCATGCTGTCCTGAAGGCTGCAAACCAGAACTTTTGAGAGTTTGCTACAATTCAAGTTGATTTGACAAGGGAAAGATGGATGATAAAAGGTATTATCAGGGTCAGGGACCATTATAAAACTGAAAAACGAGAGGTAAACAGAAATCATGAGACACCACCACTTGTGAACGGAGCTTTACATGAGAGGTTGCACCTGGACACTAAGCAAGGGCCACATAGTGGTTCCAACCTAAGCGAGTCCATGTTGAGCTGGCAGCATGTGACAACATGTTTGAAAACGCGTTTCATTGTATTTCATATTTTCATCGTGTTTCATCACCCAAGGTCACCTTGGAAAAGGCCAGCCCCAAGCCTTGGCGTTCACTTTTCGCAGAGATCTCGTGAGTCGGTAGAAAGGCGTTGAATTTGGGGAGCTTTGTAGCTTTGCGGCATGCGAAGTCTACAGGAAAAATTGCATGGAGCATTGCATTGCTGGCTTGCAAGGGTTTGCAAAGACTCGCTCCTGTCTTTAGCATTCTTTAGCACTGTCACATCTTGGAACAGATCATGACAGTACATGACGTCTAAGTCTTGATTTTTTTTACTGTAATACTCGTATTAGGTACAATCAAAGAGAATGTGGTTCTCCAATCTGTATGTATTGGAACATTCTTATATGCATTCGCAACGTGAGATCCCATCGGATGGAGGGAGATTGAACTCGATGGATGAATAATACATACGAGTTCTTCTGGACTGTTGATGACAGTTTGCTCTTCTGATAGGCATTTGAATTTGAGTATGTTGTTTTATGTGATGGGTTCTGGGCTCAAGTGCAATTGAATGGCCCAGAAAAGCTGAAGGCCCCCTGCACCTTGGAGTGCTTGGAAGTGTTTTGATGAATCGCAGTATTCAGTATTCCATTGGAGGACATGTGCTCAAGCCATACTGCCACACTCAGTGTTGGAATGGTGTTGATAGTGAGGATGACCATGACGATGATGATGACGATCGGATGGTGAGTAGTAGGAGGACAACAAATGGCAATGACAATGCTGATTGTGATGCTCATGGTTATGATGATCATGATAATGATGATGGTGATGATGGTTCTTGGGGCAAATTAAAGAGCCAAAGTGAAATGGAAATGACAGCAGTTTGCGTATCTTGTTGGTGATTTATGCTCTTTGAACTTGAGCAGGTGAATACACTGCTCTAAGTCAGCTCTGTGACAATGGCAGCGACACAAGCGGTTGAGCAAGATGTTTTTTTTGAGCCGGGTTCTCAGGATGTTCAGCGAGCATCGAGAATACACGAAACCAAGATAAACCAAGATACATGAATGCTTGCACTGTTTGCATCCATTTGCCCAGGTTCAATCCTTCAGCGCCTGAATTCAATCCATCGATGCAGCAGTTTGGCCGACATGTTTGGATTTCTATGGTGCGATATGTGTTCAAGAAAAAGGTTGACAGGATTGCCTCGGTTTGGATTTTTTGCCCCTCTCCGCCCTATTGCTTCAGAATCCCTCAATTCTCCCTCTATATAATTATCATTATTTATCTCTATTCTACCTTGGCCGCACCATACCTCCAGGCCCCAGACAGATGCGAGCTGTTTGTTTTTCTTTTAAAAGCTTGAGGATCAGAGGATACAGTCCCAGAGAACAGGGACAACTTATCAAATCCCATAGAGATGCTTGCACATTGGTCAGTGGTATACAAGCTGTTTCTGATCCGCTTGGTGATGATCAGTTACACCCTATTGGAAACCTGACCTGACGATACAGTCTCCGTCTCCCGGAAGCAATTGACTTTTTATGTCGACGGAACTACAGCGTCTCCTGCGGACATTCCTATTTTAATTTAAGGCAGGGTAAATAAAGTCCACCCAGGCCAGTCAGAAAAGAACCCAAAACGTACAGGGATTCACCTCGGAAAGATCCCGATGTGTCGTGGTACAGTTTACAAGGAAGCGTTTGATTTTTTTTTGGGTGGATTTGCCTCCCTGCCTGCCTGCCTGCGTGCTTGTTTGTTTGTTTGTTTGTTTGTTTGTTTGTTTGTTTGTTTGTTTGTTTGCTTGCAGCACCAACTCAGCAAGGCATGTGCAGAGCATACTGTATGTCCAGGCTGACCATGGCAGACGAGCAGTACCTAGGTTCACCACAGCCCTGATCTTATCAATCTTGGCGATCTATGTTCTGCCAATTTAAACTCCGATACTGAAGGCTGACCCCAGAACATCCAGCACTCAATTTGGATGGACAAGAAGTCGGTCAACTGTCGCACTCTTAGAATAGTTCAGGCGTTCCAGCACTCCCAACTTTCTGCTAAATTGGATGATGATCCGATGATCCGAGTGAGCGGTTCCCTACTACTGATGATGGCTGAAATCAAAAAAATGAGTTGAGATTGATAGTTGTTTGCAGCAAGTTTCATAAATCCGATGTGGTGCAGGAATAAAGAAATTCAGCCATCAGCAGTACCGAGGGGTAAAGTCTCTCTCTTTGTGTAAAATGGGGCATTCATGTCACCTTGTTTCGGGTTCGAAACAGCCATAATTCATCCTACTGCTACTGTACTACTTTTGCGTTGCTGAGGGCAATGACGCAGCCTGATCACGCATTCGATCTAGACGGGCAGGTGTGCAGATATTATCTTGACAAGTGCCGATCTTTCTGAGTCAATTCACCTGATATCGCTATCATTTACTGAGCCGATGGGAAGGCAGACTTGGAACTGAGAGCAGTGAGTTGCTCTCCCCAACTACTGGCATGCCGCCAACTCAGCATGGCACATTGGGCATGGATTGCGTTGATGTGGCCAATCACGTGACCTCAAAGGATCGCATGCCATCTACATCGAGCCAGCACCATCTGCAATAGTATGCAGTAGTCTATCAACTCAGGCCGTTCGAATGTTCGTCAAGCTCAACGTCGGAAGCAACCTCCTGGTCGAAGGACAATTTTATGTCAATGCATACTGCGTGCGTAGCTTCCTGTCTATTGCAGTTTGTGTTCTATTTTGTTCTTTTGCGGCTTAGACACTACTTCGTTGCGGATGTGTGTGTGTGTGTACATATTATACGTATATATATAATATATATATATATACATTATATAGTATGTAGAAGTGACTTATACGTATGTACATACAGCAAGTCGATGTTTGGATGAACTAAGATGGATTTGGGATCATTTGTTGTGCTTCAAGTTTCGGCTGTATTTTCTTGGTTCAATAACAACTTCAATGGTTGATTTCTCGACTGCTACCCAAAGGAGCTGTGTCACTGCACCAGCCTCACCTGCGCTTGATCCCACTGAGGGGAAAGGCAGGACTTTATGTATATATCTATGGAGAAATAATGAGAAATACAGTAGATGTATTATAGATTTGCAGATACTTATTATACGTACATTACATACTTGTATAGACTTGTATGCATATGTGATTATACAAATGCATTACGTATAATGTATTAGTACATATTAATACGTGTATTGTGACATGTATAAGTATATATATATTGTACATGTTGTCACATGATATTTCATATTGCATATCATGACATCCTCTCTTGAACGAGGGAAAAGTTACATCTGACGTATTTTCACAGAAAACATGTTGCGCACGCAGAAGGAAGGATGAATGGGACATTAGAGTCATTAGAGAGGCTTGTATTTGAGCAGTGTTTGTCACCATGGTAAAGCACCAGGCAAGTCGGTTCTCAATCGACGTGCCAGTGGTGAGGAGGCCGGTTTTTTGGTTTGGATGTTGGATCGCCAAAAGCAGGTTCCGTGCTTGACGTCATTGCTGAATCATTAGGTCATGAGTTTATTAGTGTCAATTTCGCATGCATTAGTTGTTCGATCCTTTGAATGCTTCAAGCAATCAGGTCTCGACGCTAGTGATCAAGAACCTGGCCCTGGACTTCCGGAAGGATGTGGCATGACACTGGTTCTTTTTGTGGTTGCATGCTCTTACCCCCCTCAACATACAAACTATAATAGGATGGGTAGCAAGAAGCAAAATTGCATAAAATTGCACTTCTCCCAGGAGGATGTGGAAAAGTACTTGCTAAGCCAGGGGGCTGGAGCAGCAGAGGCGCAGAGAAATCGCAAATGAAGCTGAGGATTGAGTTGAAGTGGATGCTTACAAGCTTCAAGTCTCTCAGGTAGAGCTCCATGTTGACCCTGCTAGCGGTTCATTCCGAGGCAACTCAAATCTGATCAGAGATTCCAAGTTAGTTGTATTTGAATTCTGCATGTTACTCAGTGTTAGTCAATCTTGCTTGCAATTTTGACAGATTTGCTTTGCACACTATTTTCGCATTTTTTTCAGGTACAGTTTTCGTGAGGTATGCTTCCTCTTCCAAGGCTGGCAGCACGGTTCAACTCAGAGATGATCTGGGCGGCTTAACACTCTTCGCCCACGCACAAAGCCGCAGGCTCGGGAGGCTTTGCAAAAGCTCGGACCATCGCCTGAAATTGGTGGCCGAAAGGCCCCGCGGTTGGACCGGAGGGACGTCGACCATATTGATATGGAGTGAAAAAAAGCAACATGCGACGACTTTTTTTGCTGTTCTTTCAAGCTTCTTTTTCTACAAAAGTTTCGACGGTGCATGAATGCCTTGGTGATGGTGCTAAAAGCCACATTAACCCTGCAACCAATTTGAAAGATCGATAATTTGTACTGTGAGAACTGTATCTCCGTTTGCATAGTTATGGAAAGCCTAAACGATGGTTCCACTTAGATGAGTGAAGATAATATGCATGTACATCATGTACAATGTTATTTTAGATTTCTTTTAGAATTAATGCTTTGATCTTTGATATGTAATGTCGATTAATGTAGTACATGGTGTATATGGTATGACATTCTGGGGTCAAATATGACGTACCAACTTCCAAGCACGTTGCCCTTTGGCATGTTAGTGTTGAGGCAGACCTCGCCAACAGACTGGCTTTCAAAGCAAAGGGTGAATGAGATTGATACCCATCAGATACCTATCAGATAAGTGTGATTATTTGCATTTGTTGGATTGATTTGGGAGCTTCTCCAAAGTCCAGGAAACTGATTTTGAAAGCTGATTTGACGTGAGCTCCCTTTGCTCAGCCACTTGCCTTTGTACACCCCAGCGCTTCATAGCCATAGCCCAACACGTAGTGACTGATGTGAAATGTATTGCATATTTTATCATATTTTTTGTGACTGGGAGGCAAGGGTCGAGGTGCAAAAGTCCAAGAACCTCTTTGGCCGAAAGAGTGCAGGGGCAGACTTGCCTCAGGAGAGTCGGTTATCAAGTCACAACTTTGGATGATTCTGGCCGATCACAATCTCATCATATTTGTTGATATGGGTGTTTCCGAAAATTATGGGTACCCCCAAATCATCCATTTTAATAGGGTTTTCCATTACAAACCATCGATTTTGGGGTACCGCTATTTTTGGAAACACCCATATCTCGTCATTACGTAGATTACGTATATAGTCGAAGTTCAAAATGTCCTATCCCGTTCAGACTGAGACGGGCCATTTTTTTGGCTATGCAAAGATAGTAGGTCCTTTCAAGTGTCGTGAAGCAAAAATCAATCACCTTGAGAGGAATTGGCAGTCGTTCAGAGGGAGATAGACAAGTTTCTCAAAAACTCCGAGAAGGAGGCCAGAGAATGTCCGAACATGTCAGGAAGTCAGGAAGAGAGCCCCAAAATTCATTCACCATGTCAAGCCCAATATCAGTTTTCTCGCCAATGCTTGCCAGGTTTGCTTGTCCGCAGCATTCGACGCTCACCAGCGCAAGTGCGCTATGTCATGTCACCACTATTTTAGTTGCAAGTGATTGTAAAGCCCTCGTGCTGGACCATGCACAATGCCAGACTTCGGCCTAGGTATGCGCACTCTTTGGCTGAGAGGCACAACCTCGTGCATGCCACAAGGCAGAATGAAGCTGGGCAGACGTGCCCTTTATTGCCCTCCAGCATAGCAACGCAACTGGAGACTGGATTGAACACAAGTATTGCCTTAAACTTCTTTCATGAAGCCGCAGGTACGTGTTTTTGAGCAAATGCCGTTCAAACCAAGTAGCGGGCAGCCGGAAAAAGGTACGCCAAAGCCATGCTTGCGCTGAAGTCCTCCAAATATTGTTTGTTTTCTCAAGGGATCCATCATGATTATTCATGATTCATCAGTCGCTTCGTGCCAGGCATTCTCCATGGACGTTCGCAGCACGTGCATCTGTCGAACTTGTGGTGTTGGCTGTCCTGCCAAGCAGTGGAAGTGGAACTGCACAATGTATCAATGCATGCCAGGCCAATGCTCACTGCATCAGGAGGCATTAGAATCATTCGTAATGCCATCGCAGCAATCCTCTTGAAAATTTGGCGAAGTCTTGCCTGTAGCGAATTAAGTGGCAGTGAAGTCAGTGAAAGTGTCCGAGTTAAGGCACTGTAAAATCATCAAAGCACTTACTTGTAGGCAAAGTCTCATAAGCATTGCGGTGTAGGCTGTGTCGTGTTTTAGACTCCTTCAACCGGAATGCTGTTTTGTGGATCTTTGCATGATTGGTGTAGGCATCTCTGCCATGCACGAAATGGTCAGCGGCTATGAGGTGCCTTTAGCATGTGAGATATCTTGAGACAATGATCATGGAGACAGATAAAGCTGAGCACAAAACAGCATGACTGCAGGCCCACAGTCAAAGTTGCTATGTTGGGCCTTTGTCGCCTCCTGGTCTTTTGTTCCCAGGCTAGGGTGGCTGAATACAGACTATTTGCATTACAAACTCTATGTATCTCACAAAATTCTCCTGAAAGAATTCAGACAAGCCTCAGCTGTTGGATAGGGACTTGATGTGTAAGAAAAGATTTATATAAGATTAGGGAAGACTGTTGGCAGAAACACCAAGCGCAGGCTTAGATCTTGGCACGCCGATGCTTGGCCCCGACCTGCTTTCAGCACCTCGGCTAAATCAAGTTTTGGACGGATTGCAATGCTTTTGGTTCTGCTTTGCGCTTATGTGATGTAGCAAAGAAACAAATCACTCAAGTACTTCGGAAAGTGTGTGAGCTTCGGGGTGTTGCAGTGGAAAGCTAGCGGCAAAATCTAGAAAGTGGCAAGCTTTGTTTCGGCACTTTGTGTGGGTGAGTTCCGGGTGTTTGCACTTCCAATACTCTAATCTAGCTCACCTCTCCGAGTTTGTTTGACGTGGTGGATGTTTCCGATGTTGGTATATTAGAAGAATGCTCAAGGTCCTGGCTCCAGATTTGCATGTTCCAATTCTTTGGCATGTTGCTTAGGCAGGAGCGATCGACGAAGCTGGCATGTCATCAGCTCAGCTGCAGAAAGACGTGCATCTTTGCTTCAAATGAACTTGAAATGATTTATATAATAGAATTCAATAGAGTTCATGTTTCATGTAACAAATTAGTATGGCAAAACCCATCAAGCCACTGGCTGGACGAAGCAAAAGCGGTTTTCTTGACAAAAAAAGACCTTCCAAATCATTCCTTGCTTCCTGTGCAGACTTGTTCTCACGTGGAGACCATGGGATGAGTGTCAAGTAGTTTGGGGAACATACAGAATATAGGATAAAAAGCAAGTGATTGATGACAGCCAAATGCATTGAAGAAAGTTGCAGAGCTTGCCCCTCTGCCAAAAGAGTTGATCATGTCTATCATGCACAGAACGACCTACATTGACCTACCGACAAAATCGAAGAGTTGATTAGTTGAGCCTTGAGCTGTGAGGTTCATGCTTCCAAGTGCAGCTGCAACTGGCATTGAGCCAGGAGGATTGCCTTTGCCTCAAATCCCAACTGCACGAGAAGTGGTGTACCCTCATGGATCGGTGATTTGCCGTCCATCTTGCTAGTCTGAACATGTTTCATTTTTGTGGAGAAGCCTTGTAGAAGAATGCAGAAGACGAGTCACTTGTTTGATTGTAATTCCTTGCAGTCATTGGATACCAGCAATACTCGTATCAATTGATGTGAGTCATCAGCACCTGGTATTCAGGTTCAGTTTGCAACCAGGGTGGCCTCAAAGCAGTGGACACAGGCAAGCAGCTAGCACAGAGCTATCCTGTCAAATGTCAAGAATTCTGGGTTTCAAATTTCAGCACCAGCTAATCAGCTTTGTGTGATGACTGACATGGCTTTGGAAGGTGCGGCGCAGAAACGACGGAACCTCCTCCAGGGTTGGAGTTTCAAGGCATGTGCACGATCATGCAAGATTCAATGGAAATGTGATAAATGAAGGCACAGATTTGAGCTCAGGATTGCGTATCGATGTTTGCCTAGGATGTATTTCACTAGTAGCACATGCATATGCAAGAATCTCCTAGACTCTTAGACTTCAAAAAGAACTCTTTGCGAAGGTTTGGCCGAACTTGCGGAAGGATTGTGCAACGAGCTGGTGGCGACAGATCAAGAGGCACTCCATGTGCTGGTCTTTTTTGACTGCCACGTCGACACAACTCCAAATTCGAGCCTGCAGGAATTGTATCTTGACCTCAAGTACATTGACTGCCCAGCCTCAGAGTCAGCAATCTCCACAGAGGAGACGGGTTCACGATGCAGCTTAGATGAAAAGATAAGGATCATCATTCCTGAGACTCGATGTGACATGTTTTCTAGTAAAATGGTGTTGCGCACAATGAAATACGATCATCAGCCATTCATCATGGGTGCGAAGTGCGGCGTTCGCAAGCAATCTCTTGCGTTTCATGAAGTCGAATGCCTGCGGAGCCGTCGGCGCCTTTTGTTGGATGTTATTTGTGTATATTTGTCACACGCCTCGATTTGTAACAATGACCAGGATACAACGAAATGCGCACACAAAAGCTAAAAAGGTTTATAATATTATACCTATATTTATATGAAAGTCTTAAGAGTATTGTGCCTGTTTCGTTTCCGCGATGCTTGTCCGGGATTTCTATTTTGTTGGACTTATCTAATCAGACTGAATCTCCAATCTGGGCATTTCTTCAGGAAGTAGTGCTTAATCAAAGATATCAAAGCATTGTTGCTTTTCTTCCGACTGGTGACCTGCTGAAGAGTGTGCCAGGACGCCCTGTCCAAGAGAAGCAATGAGACCGATAAAAGCTAACGATTCCAGAGACCATGCGTAAGGGCTAGCTCCATTGCAGCACTCGTACATCTCTACCCCATTTTGTCATGTTTTGTCCATTCAGACCTTTTGAAGTCCTTTTGAAATGAACTATCAACTGCAGCCCTTGCAACTGGCTTCTGGCCGCGGTGACCTGTAGAATCCTAGCAATTGCTCTAGGGTGGCTGTAGGCGCGCTGTAAACCCACTTGCCGTGGGGAACTGGCCATGCACTTGATTTGCCAACCTGTTGTCAGAAAGAGTGAATCCACGTGAATCTAATTTTGCATGTGGAAATGTTACACGACGCATTGTCATGAAAAATTGAGTTCCATCAAATTCCTGTAGACATGACATGATAGCAGTATCAAGATTTCCAGATATAAGAAGCACATAAGCACTATGTGTGGTGGCTCCTTTGCTTCACACGATGCTGTGGAAAGGCATGAAGCCTCTGCATGCGTATAGGTAGTTGAACAAACAGCTGCAGGGTGGCGTAGCCCGTGCCGTTGGAACATGTGGTAGGCCACTGAACTAGTTCTAGTTGCAAGCCTAGCTGTTTGCATATTCTTGAAATGTTCTGTGATGTTTACAAAGACTGAACATTTGATAAACACATTGCACAGACGCTTGACAAGTGCAGTGTACTCATGTTTATGACAGTCAAGTTGCCGGACTCTGGGCTACGCTCCTGAAGTTGTAAGTCTGCACTCCGACTGCTTTGTATAGTGTATTAGTACAATGTGGGGCCAGCCGCAATGAAGGCCCGGCCCTTCTCTTCCTGGGGAGTAGAGTAGGCCGCTTCCATCTTGCGCAACCTGTGCAAGCATGGAGCACTTTGAAAGCCAATTTGTTCACTCCGGCGTCCGTGACAAGTTTTACGTTTTGTCAAGCACTGTAGTTTTGTAGAGCTACCCTTCGGATGTTTTCTAATAAGTATGCCGAAGCATGGGCGTAAACGCCGCAAGCTGCAGAAGCTGTGGCTGGCACAGCGTGTGTCACAATCTATGCTGGCTCAACGACTCAACACCCTTTGAGTCACAGGCTGGTGCCGATTTTGAGGAGCTGAGGTCCACAAGCGCTAGGCCAGGTAGAGATCGGTGAAGTTAGATGCTTTCAGATCACTTTCAGATCACTTTGATCATGTTGATAAAATCTGTCATGATACTGAGTCTGATTCAGAAATGTTATCCTGTAAGTTGTGCTTGCATTTTAATATGTGCTGCTCTGGAATGATCGGGTGTAACATGGTGTCACAATTTTCATCAATTTTCTATACTTTTCTAAACAAAACAACCCCTCGCCTGAGGCCTTGAGGCTGTCAATCAATAAATGGCCAGGCACTTCCAAAGAAGCCCTGGTCTTTTTGGGCAAGTGTCAATCTTCAGAAAGGTGTTGGAACAATTTGGAACATGAAGGGCATAAAAGCATTGCTCATCTATTACATGAATCAGAAAGATACATGTAAATAATTGCATCCGTCCACCAAAGCTGCTGCAGTAGGATTGTCCTGAAAGTAGTACTGATTTGGGGGAGAATGACAGAACCCCATAGAACCCCACTCACTGGCTGGGGCAGGAGTTATTAGCATCCCAAATAGAATCGGCATCACCGTGCATAGTGCATCAGCCCTCCCCTTGCTATCCCTCCGTATCCAACGTTGATGAAGCAAGATTGACGCAGATTGACGCCCAACGAAGCCCAAGGCCGCGAGGCGCGTCGAAGGCCGCCAGGCCCCCTTCTGCTTGTGCTTTTGTAAGACGCGGCTCAGCTCTCACCAGCCTCGCCAGCAAATAGCTCAAGCTCTGCAGAGCCACTTTGCCGGCATTGCCCAAGGTGTGCTGTTTGCTCTGTTTGCATTTGCAAAAGGGCACCAAGATGCACAGGGTGTCAGAAGAACGTATCTTGAACATTCTTAAACATCACTAAACCATCCAACAACATCTAAAACCAATAGAAAAAATGTGGATTATCAATCGTATCGCATGGATGCATGCTGAGAAGATGTGTTGAAGTGTTGGTCTTCGGATAGTACGGCAAGTCAAACGTTGGTGTTTGCTTCAAATATGACATATGATATGGATATAATATATGACATGATATATGATTTAACTTAATACAACAGATGATGAGATAGTTATATTATAGATGATCCAGGCCTGCCCGCCCCCCACCCCCACCCCAAATGGGTATGGGTCGGGACCAGCACAGCGCGATAAGTTCTCCAAATTGCCCAGTATGTCCTGCGGCTCCGTTTCGGGGACAACAACTGACCTTTGAAAGTGCGGTACACCATGTTGGTGATGCCTGTGGGCACGTCAGTAGTGAATGGTGAATGTCCTTCGGCCTTGTGCGGACTGTGGAGGATAAGCTGTGAGATTTGTGAGCTTAGCAGCTCCATGGAGTGCCTGTATGGATGGTGTTTTGCAAAGATGATGATATTCATGTACAAGACGCATTCAAGTCACATGTGGATGAAGGTAATTGCTAGCAACATCAACCCAGCATAAAGGTGGTTGATATCATCTTGGTGAATTGTGGGCCCAGTTTGTCAATCGCAAACACAACCCGACGATTTTGAAACATTGCAAGCCAGAGGGTCAAGTGCCAAAATGCTGCAAAAGCCGCCCTCCAAATAGTTTTTGCGGCGGGTCAGAATGAGGTCGGTACACTTGGCAACCCAACCCGCTGGGGGGGACGCGCACGGATGCGGGCGGGCCCAGGACCTGGATCATATGACATGTATGTATTATGCACATATCATATATGTACATATGTCTTGTATCTTTTAATTCTCTTCTAGTTTTTAAGATGTCCATTCAGACTTAGCTCTGTGTTCTCCTTTCCTCCGCAAGTGCGGGTCTCGGCAAAGTGAAAGAGCTTGAGTGGTGATCTTTCAGAGCCTCAGATCCTTCATACCTCCTGGCATCACGATCGGAGGGTTGAAGGCTCAAGTAAGGCTCCAGTAAAGCTCCTAGGGCTCATGGAACATTTGCCATCATTTGCCTGACCCAAGCAGTGCTTGCCGAAGCTGAGTTTTCAGCAAAAGCGTGCTTTGGGAGGATTTGAGAGGCATGGCAAGCACACTGAACGCATCCGAATACTTTTGAATACCGTCGAATTGTTGTTGCTACATTGCAGCTACAGTATTTGAATTAGTATTGGAATGAGTATCGGACACATGTGGACAAGGTGCAAATCACCGATCTTGACTTTTGGTCACACATGGTGGCTCAAAATTCCTCCTTCCCAAGCATTCGGTAGCAAACTTCACGCAACCCCGCGTCAATTACTCGGTGGTGGCCGAGCAGGAGACACGGCAGTCCTGATACACATCGACATTTTGTCTACCTATACATACCTTTGATGGATCGTTCCTTCTATACGATTTTATTTGTTTTTCAGATTGTCAATTAAAAATAATCAAGATCAAAAAAAATGATTTGCAGTGGGTTTCACTTCTGTTGCAGGCCATTCATGCGATTGGCCACTGCTTTGTGGCTGCTACCTGTGATAGCAGGCAACTCACATGTTTATTTGCTCAGAGAATCGAGTTGGAGCGAGACGTCAGTTTGCCTCCCCTGCAGATTCCCATTGGCAAATTCAGCAGCGTAGAGAAAAAGCCAAGACGGAATGGAACGAGTCCAGCCGTATCCTTAGATGTAGCAATAGAGAATGAATTTGTTCACTCAACATTTTCATGGAGTGTGACTAAAGAAAGATGCTGCAGGCTCCAGAAGTTTGACAGATCGTTCTTTGTCTCTAGAAAGCAGATCGCACCAGCCCGATCCTTATCTCCTTGACAGCACTCAACAGAAAATTATCTTTTCATCAGAATTGCAACAGACCGATGCAAGGAAAGTGGAAAGCCGGAACAGTACTGATAATAGTACTGCACCGACCTCGCCATTGCCGCATTCTCATTTTTTGTTTTCATCATGGCAGAGCGATTGGCTACTAAACTCTTCCCCCCAAATGAGCTTGCTTGGAAGTTGAAACTGATGGACAGGCATTCAGAATTTCTGTACCGTAAGTTGATCCCAATCTTTCCGCAACGTGCTTCTGCGTTGGTTTTGATGTGGACATCTCTGGGCTGCAGGTCTGGCACGTGGCTTTGTTCTCCCAAGGGTCCTGCGAGTTGGTTGCTCATGCAGGCTGAAACGGAATCCTTTGAATATCTTTGAATGTTTGCGTCACCAACTTTGCGATAGGATACCAGTCTTTAGTCTTTATAGTCTTTGATAAAGATGTTTTCTGTCCCTGCAGTTGTACAGGCAACACGCTTGGGCATCCTTGAACGCAACGACAATAGGGCAGGCTGCATTGGTCAGCGCAAAAAGTTGCAGTTGTTTCATGCAAATTCTGCACGTGTCCTTTCAAAACCATGACTACTAGTAGCACAAAACGACTTTTCAATGGGAAGTCCAAGCGGGGGAAGGCCACTCTTCACAGGTTTGCTTCCAAGTTTTCATTTTGAACACCCTGAAGGTGTTCCATGAAGAAGAGCTGGTTGTATGTTAATGTACATCTATGATGTGTACCGTATAGAGTAATGTCATGTGTTGCAATTTTATGATGCTGGAACAGGAAAGTGGAAAGTGACATTGTACCATAGATAGGTTGGTCGTTGGAGGGCGCATTTGCACGTCAGTCTGGAAAATGCGTAGGTCCTGCGGATCCATGCTTTGGTGGTTTCACCAAGTTCTTTTGGGCAACACTTCTAGCTGTGCACCTCGGCGTGTTGCAGAGGCTGCTTCAGACATTTTGGGGAAATGATTGAACATCGAATAGCATCGGTACATTGGATCTCAGATGTGATGATGCTTGTTGAAAATTAAGGATGACCCTCCTCGGCATTTGTCTACTAGTTCCTGTGATGCTGGAAATCACCAGGCAGGTCTTTGGAACTGTTCACTGTGCATTGCACTTTGTGATCAAATCCGATCAGCATTGAAGCAACAAGCGAAGCCACAGTCCACTGATCAACACATATCAAGACATTGTGGTATGTTTGCAGTGAATTCAAAGGAGACGACCGCCTGGTGTCCCTCTGGTTCTTTTTGGAATTACCTTTGACTGCGAGCCCAAGCCACAGTGCTTTATCAGTGCAGAGCAAAGCCTACTTTGTCATCCCAAATCCAGTTCTGGAACCAGCGGGCATATGATGTAAAGAGATGTGAAGCCCTCCAAACTGCAGGCACATTGATGTGCTGTTTTGCTCATCCCAACTTGTAGAGCCTGCTGTATAATCCATTGTTTCCTTCCCACATTTTCCAACAATGAAATCCTTTTCCTTCTTCACAATTTCTCCTGTCATCCCAAAATCACGCGTTGCATTGCATCTTTTGCAACCTGGCGATGTTGTCATAATATAGATTATAGGTTTTGCCGGTGCTGCTTCGTACACCAGAAGCCGACCAAGGCCAAAACCTCCACCGGAAGCTTATGAAGCTTATAACTACTACAGATTGAAGCAGTATGAAATGCCAGTCGATACGGATTCAATGTCTCCCTTGACACGGGAGAAGTGATTTGAGATCAAGTTTCACTCAAGTTCGATTGGCTAATCTGACAGCAGTGTTAGTTGGAAAGGAAAAAGCTGAGTAGCAGCAGCAGATGCTGTTGACATGCTGTTGACCACAGATTGCTGGGAGGCAGGTAAATCAGAATTTCATAATATTTCGCGCTGGGGGGAATGTCCTAGAAATGTGTGGGTGATTGTGTGTGTGTATACAAACTGCGGGGAATGTGGGGATTCTTCCATCCATAATTAGATACATTCAAATAATTATCATAAACAATAGAATCCAATGTGTAAAGATATATACAGATACGGTATTCTTCTTGAAGGGCCTGATACTTTCGATCTCCATGAGGACAATTCAGGTCATTTTTTGGTTGTTTTGGCAGGTCTATTTGTTTATCGATAATTGTGTCCTGCGGCAAGTGGTGTTATTTGCGCCAGAAATGGCCAGAAGCCTTACGGTCTTGCTTTTGTTAAACTCCTCTCTCCGTTTGGAATTGTTGGACAGCTGGAAGGCTTATTGGGCAAAACACAAAATGACAAAGCCGCAAACAAGAACATGTCATCTTGGTACATGACTGGTGGAAACTGTCTCCTAACCTCCAGTATTAACCCGATGTGCAAAGGCATTGTCACTATCCTGCGGTTAACTAATTTAGCGTTACATTTTGCGGTTACGACATGTTGCGACTTGTTGCGACGCAGCTTCTATTGTGAGTGGATGAAGCAACTGCTGTGGACTTGTCGTGCCATGTGATGCTTGCATGTTTTATCACTTGATTCCCGCCTCCCATTCCTCTTTATTGAAATGCAGATCTTCTATGATGCACGTTCCCTTGAATGGGAACCTGAAGCAGCAGTGGAAAGACTTGAAATAGATTCAAGCGACGGAAAGATGGTGAGGCGTGTAGAAAGTCTTAGATAAGCATCAAGGTCTCACTGGATTGCACTCCAGCCTTTGCTACTTGAAGGGCGTCATGACTTGATCTTGATGATGAGGAAGAGGAAGCGGTTTGCTGGCAAACCGCTGGATGTTTGTCGTCAATTTTGTGCCATTCAAAGCTTCCTAGGATGAATTCTAAAAAGATTTGTGCGTGGCATAGCCTCATGGCGATGCTGAGATGATTCTGACATTGCTGATCGGAAGCAGAATGCAAAGGGCTGACTACAGGTTGCCACAATGTCATTTGCGATTTCACGATGTGCTGAAATTTATTGAACTTGGAATATTTGCGTACATTTGCGAGTACACATCAAATCGACGTGCAGCAAAATGTGGATCGCATAAAGTCATACTGTAGAATTGATGCCGTTCAATGATGTTCAATGTGGCGACTTGCTACATCTTTGTGTACTCTGGGCCGGCAGGCCGTAACGTGATTTCGTAGACGTTTCATGTTTAATAGTTTATACAGTTGTAGTATATTCGTTTGTATTTGGTTGGCGCCCTTTCTCTTTCTCTGCTCAAGTAGCAGCAGAAAATAACAGAGGGTAATCGTTGGAAGTTGCAGAGAAAAAGAAGAAGAAAAACAAGAAGTGGGCAAGAGTTAGAAAAATTTGAAGCATTTTGAAACCGTGGCTTCCCTATGTAACTGTACCTAACGCTATCGGAGTAATGATCGTGCGAAACAGGCGAAACACTTTTGAAAAAGATCCTCCATGCAATGGCGACTGATGTTGAGCAGCTAAACGAACCCAGTGGTGAGGCTGGAAGCAGCGGAAAACATCGCAAAACCATATTGGCAAGCTACTCGATGAGTCTTCATGACTCGGGGACCCATTCAGCTGAAATCAGCTAGCTGAATATTGTGTCAATTCACGGGACTTTGCTCACTGTATCCTTTGGCCTATTTTGGCCTGGTTGGACGGTTGCACCTCAAATTATCCGTCCTTTCAGGCTCCAGATGCCAAAGGTGCATCTATCGAGGAATTGAAGGAGAAGGCCACTGGCTTTCACACACAACCCAGCCTTCTATGATCTCAAAACATGCCTGGACTGATTGAATATGTTCAAGTGTGCCCTTTCAATGAAATTCGTATCACCGACAGGGCAATGTCGCTTTTAAGAGGGCGTCGTTGTTGAGGCAAGTTTCCCACCAATGTCTTGGAGCCCATTTGCGTCATTTGCATTTGTTCTCAGTGCCTTTGAGCTGCAAACAGCCCTCGTCAGGCGGACAACAGCAGGAAAGCAATATCTGAGCGAAGCCAAGTCATACTACATCCAGGCTTTGTGGCGTCGTACGAAAACGTATGCTGTAGATATCTTTAAATTAAAATTGCTGACGTTTGTGTCAACACGAAGTCAGATGATGTGAAAGGTTTGCTTGCAAACAACATCGACCAACGTATGTATGCACGTTGTTTCGACATGTTTCAAGTTTGTGAAGTGCTCATGATGTTTTTAATCATGTTCTATTTCTTGCTGACTATTGTTGTATATAACATCTCACATGAACAGAGACAAACAGCTACAATGCCGCTAAGCTCAATCATTGCTCTATGGATTTTAGATGTAAATGTAGAGGCAATCCAGAAGCTTGGTTTGGCCAAAGCGGATGAAGCGAACCTCGCTTTGACGTCAGCCAGTCATGTTCTTTTCAAGAATTGACAACCGCTGCGATCGCTGCGTGCCCACAACTGGGGCATGTTGAATGAGCAACGAAAGGAATTGTAGGTGCAATTCTTGAGAAAAGTCCGTAAGTGTTGGCTAGTCCAGTCTAGTATAGTCAGTAGTGTAGTATAGTTCCGTTGTTTGCCAGGTGTGCACTTCATTCAAACCTGGCTGCTGTCTATTTACAGGAGGCATGTTATTTTCGAGGTTGAAATGCAAGTTTTCAGAGAATGTGCAAGTCGTGCATCCGATGTCGGAAGGTACCACCAAGATGGACTGAAGCCAAAGCTGCTACAGACATCGCACTGACAATTGACTCACGGCATGCGTCAAACTCAGTGGCTTTAGGGACTTTGAATTCCTTGATGGTTGAACTTAAGCATTTTGCATCAGACATCATCAGACAAACACTTGGTGCTGTTTTGCATCAGGTCAAAGCAAGATTTCGGCGGGCCCAAGCACTTCTCCAGGAGCCGCCTAAAGCTATGTATATATATATATACATATATATATATCATATTATATCATATTAGAAGCCAACAGAACGACCAGCAGTGCCGCAGAATAATTTGCCCCCTGCTGTTGCTGTTGTTGCTCTTCCTCTTCCTCTTGCTCTTCTTCTTCCTCTTCTTCTTCTTCTTCTTCTTGTTGTTGTCGTTGTTGTTGTCGTTGTTGTTGTTGTTGTTGTTGATGATGATGTCGATGCTGCTACTGCTGTTGTAGTCGTAGACGTAATTGTAGTCGTTGGTGTAGTTGTTCGCTGTTGCTCTTACTCTTGCTGTTGTTGTTGGTTGTTGGTTGTTGTCTGTTGGTTGTGGTTGTTATTGTTGTTGCTGTTGTTGGTGCTGCTACTGTTGTTCTTTTGATTGCGTGCCCGCTCGCCAGAAGAATTACCATCAAGGGCATGGCTTTTGGGCGCGCAACAAGAAAGGATCACAAAGCCCCACTTTTGCTGTGTTTATTTGTTTTTTTTTGCAGCATTTTGGAGCAAAATGCATAGTAGATGTGATGTTTCGTGCAGTTTGGATGACAGGTCGGCGGATCAACTACTATTGACTCAAAACCACCTACTGTATCTACTGTATGAATAGTTTGAATATTAGAAGTTAGTGAAGGTATCACTCCGAATATCTTCGAAGACTGTCCGCCTTTATTGTGTTTTGTTGATCATGTTTTGATGAGAATCCTACCTGAGAACAGGACAACAGAGAAGGACTTCCAGAGGAGGCTGGGATCCTTGAAAGTTGACCACTATTTTATTGGACGCATTTGGACGCCAAGCGAATCCAAGCACTAGGATCATCCATGCAGCTAGCAGAGTTGTTGACAGAGGCTCTTAGGGAAGCATGGAGTGATTTAGACGCCGCACAAAAGATCGAGCCAGAGGCCAAGCCAACCTGCAAACTCAGTAGAGTTTCGCTTTATTGCACAGATCACTTTTACTGTCTACTATCCAGATTCCAACTTTTCCTATTTGAGGCCAGCAAACAAGCAACTACAAGAAGAGGCAGTATACTCACAAAATCAAGTGTGCTTCCTTGAGTTGCAGAAGTGTCGACTTCATCCAACCTAAGATGGAAACATCCAATATATTGCTGAAATCATATTTCCACGTGCGAGGTGGCTCGGGTCAATAGCCGGATTCAACGCTTGGAGAGCAAAAGGAGTGTACCGCCAGCCACAGAGGCCATTTTTTGCAGCTAGATTTTCATGTTTTTTTGTAGGGAACAGTGACATTCACCGACCCGCCGCATGGATCCGCATGCCTTTGGGCAGATTGTTGGAAAAATTGACAAATCCTTGCTGGAACGTGGTGGTGACTGCCTCGATAGCTTTGGCTATGCCGTGTGCTGAGTTTGCAAGAGACATGATGATGGAAATCTTGAAAAGCATATCAGGGTGAGAGAAGGGCAGTTATTTCTTGATATTTTCATGCATATACATATTTATATGTATATATATATATATTATTACAGTACTGCGGTTTTTTTTCTTCTGTACATTTTGTGATCCTGTCATGTTTCGACCTTGAGCTAAGGTTTGGGGACAAACAGAGACCCTAGTGCATGTTTTCGTGCCTGCTCAAGGGTTCAGCAAGCGTCTCAGTCAATTGAAACTATAGTGGGGTTTCAGGTAAAAAGTGGATCGAAAAGCTGTTAGCACTCAAGATGACCTCATTGCAAAATTTGCCAAAGGACTGTCAAACACTGCAGAGATCAAATGCGAGGTGAGCTTGCCCAAAAGTGATTCTACTTCAAAGCCTGATGCGATTACGTTCAAGTTGATTTGCACTTACAGTATAGGTATTTGGATTGCATGTCATGTTCGGGAGTATCTATATATCGTTCGTATTGTATTCATTTCATAGTTTCCAAATACAATGTGATCGTGAACCCCCCGTTGTGATCCGTTGTGCAGATACAAAGCCGGAAGCTTGCACTTAAGCTTCTTGGTGTTGACGGGCCAGTGCCCGAGACTGAGAAGCGCTTTGGCAACAACTTGATGAAAGCATTCTCAAAGCATGGAGTGAAAGGAAGTTCTGCAGAAAGATATGCTGCAAAGAAGCCCGTGTTTGCTTCCTTCCTTTCACATAGAAAGAGCATGAAAATATATTAAAGTCTTGAAGTGATCGTAGGACCACAAGACGAATTCTGATGAATTCTGCATGGCTCATGCCTGGTGCAGTGTATATTGGGTGATTGAGAGTTTGTTTGTGCAGGATGGAGATAGATTCCTTGTTGCACAAGCCTGTGCCTTGTCTACATATGCAAAGCGTTGACATAAAATGCTTTGGCATGGAGGTGTTAACGTCAAACGGGTTGATTGCTTGCCGGCTTTGGAGGTATTGCCAGATGAAAGTTCTTGGCAACTAGAGGAAGGCCAGACAAGGATACTGCAGAACATGACAGCTGCATGCTGCCTACACATGCCTATAGTCCAAACTGCCGAGCTGAACTGCCCTTGCTTTCCCACAGGTGGATTGGTTTTGCATGTAGAGCTGGCCAAGCGCGCCTCTGAAGAAGAGCATTGGGAAAGGCCGACACTGTGCGGCCTGACTTTTTGACCCACTGCACTGCACCTTGCTTTGTTATTTTTGTTTTGCTGCAGGGTTTGGCAGGGGCATCCATCCACAATGGCACCTACTGCCAAGGACATGCTGAAGGGCGGCCAGCACCTGTTGGTTACATGTTTCCGGGCATTTTTGAAGAAAGAGATTGCAACATCTCCTTTCTATAGAAAACATTTTATGCAGAGCAAGATGCTGCGAGCCCTTTTGTCATCGTTGTCGTAATGGTATGTGGTCGTACTGTCGTTGTTCTTGTCTGTGCTGTTGTTCCTGCCATTGGTGTTGGCATTGGTATTGTTATGGTATTGTTGCTCGTGCTGTTGTTTTTTGTTGCTGTTGTTGTTGCCGCTCAAATGAGACATGGACATGGAAGTCCATTAGGAGAAGAAATACCTTCATGATGTTGCTCAAGCTGCATGCCGAGCTGAAGCAGAAGAGGCTCGGACTTTTAAATACCACCTAGTGCCTAGTACCTCCGGTGGCACAAGAACGATGACTCCACGACATCACAGGAAAAGCGGATGATTGATGAAGTCAAGCTCAAGAGGTGGAAGGATGCAGCTGGGAAGCAGCATAGTTGGTGATCGTTCTTGTGATTTTTGCGGAGTGTCTTTTTTATTGTGTGTTCATACGTTTTTTACGTTGTTGGCACCACTTGGATGCTACCTGGGGGAAAACAACTGGGATGGCAGTGCAACATTTACCATGGTTGATCAGTGTCGCACGAATCCAAGCAAGAATGTTTGCTGCCACTGCTTCGATGACCGGACAGAATCACACCAACATGTTAAGCATCAAGATGGAAGCTCACAAATCACCAATAGCCATGCCTGCCAAGGCCTTGCCTGGGATTGATGTGCATTGGGGAGATACGTCAATTGAATCCATGCGACAAAGCTTCGCAAACGAATAAAGTTTAAACATGCCATGATGTCACATGAAAGTAATTCAAACTCCAACAAGTCAGTTTGGATAGTTCCCAAAAAATCCCGGATTCTTTCCAAAAAATATATTATGCCTTGAAATATTGAAAATGCTAGAAACTTTGGCTACCCTTTTACTGCAAATATCGGGACAGGTGTTGTTTTTAATCATAATCATTTGTATGGAGTGGGGTTCCGAAACATTGTTGTTCTGCAGGATTTTTGCGGGAGAGTCAGAGTCATATATGAGATATACTGCGAACCAATGAATATCTCAGGAATGTAGTATTTGAACGAAGATGATTATTTTAGTATTGAACTAAAATGATGCAGCACTTTTGGATGGCTTCTGGTTGAGGAAGAAAATGGTAGAAAGACTTCTATTCGATTATTGGGCTTTGCCTTTAATAAAAGAAATTGGGGAGTAGAGGTTTTCCGGAAATCAAGAGGCCAGAAATTAGATTGCTGACAAGAACCAACAAAAATTTAGATGTTCGAAGTGGATGTTCTGCGAGTTCAGGGTTCGGAAATAAAAACTTTGAAAGTGATGATTTTAGACATTGCTCCGGAAACAAGGCCTTATAGGGTGCCACCCTATAAGTTTCTCCGAAATCTTGGAAAATTGACATTTGTCGCATTCTGTTTTATAAAGTTTGGCGATGTGTTTTTCTAATTGAGAAACATATTTTAGGGCATCCAATCGGGAGACCTAGGTTAAATCACCTTGATAATAACTTATAATATTGAAAAATAGGGAAGAGCCCTTGACGCAACCTTTTGGCGCCTACCAATTTCTATCTTATTATTATTATTTTTTTTTTTTTTTCTAAACAATAATAAGGAGGATTAAAATGATAATAATCAGGATAATGATGAAAAGGATAATAATAATATAATATTATTGATTTTGATAAAATAATAAATAATTTTTATAAAAAAAATATAATAATAATATTATGAATAATAAAAATAAAAATAATATTTAAGATAATTAGGATAATATATATATTAATAATAAGGATATTTAAAATTAATAATAATAAATATAAAAAATTATAATAATAATTTATATATTAATAATATAAATAATAGATTTATATATGTGGCAATTGGTTAAAAATTTTGAATAAACAATTTTAATTTTGGGGAAAGACAACCGATTTTTTTGATATAATTTTATATTTTTATTAAAGAATATTATCTAAGGAAATTCCGAAAAATTGAAGCTAGGCATAAGATTGATATAAATAATTCTATAGATTATTATGATATATATATATGGTTATATTATTTTTTTTAATTATATAATTATAAATTTAATTATTTTTGAAAATTAAGTTGCATTTTTCGCGCAGCAATTGGCGTAAGCTCCGCGTAAGCAAAAAAATATATTTGGATGAAGTAAGGAAGGGGAACTATAAAATAGATAATGATTTCTTTGGAAAGAATGCTCACAAAATGCTAGAGGAATTTATGTACATAATGAAGGAGAAAAGGCCGACAACATATTGCAGTGAAGGAAAGCAAAAGAAAATAACGAGCGATTTTATGTCCCGTAGCAATAATTCATTCTCGTTTTCGGATTTATCTGATTGGAAAAAAGCCCGCGCAAGTGCACCGTCGCTGGGAAATTAAAGCTTTAGTGCTTTTGCTTGCAAATTTAACGATTATTAAATAAGTATGTTTGCATTTACGAAAAGAGGCGTCGCCCAAGGAAATGCCTTATTTGACCGATTTTGGAATAAATTTTTCGGCCAACCGTCATATATATATATATTTTAAGATATTATGTAAAAAATAAGATAGATTAAAATTTATAAATGATTTATATTAATTTAATTAAGATAATTATTTTATTTTTCTTTTTTTAAGATATATTAAAAAATAAAGTAATTATATATTTAATTTATAATTATGAAATTTTGGAAATAGATTTGGGTTATGGGTGGGATGATATTTTTATATTTGGATATTTCTATTGAGATTTCTATTGCTTAATTTTTTTTAGATTTTTTTTAAATATATTTTTGTTGATT
>DF239708.1:141942-173049 GCA_000507305.1 Breviolum minutum Mf 1.05b.01 | reverse complement strand
CTTTGGTATATATGGGGACTGGGTAAACAAATGTAACTACCCTCAAACATACAAGTACAATTAATAAATGCAGTCCCATGGGGCCCGGAAACTACCCAGTACCCAAATGTATATATATATGGATCATGAATGTGAAATTCTAAGCATGTCAAATTCTAACCCTATAATTGCAATAAGTGTTAAGTGTTACCCCTGATTCTATGCAAATCTGCGTTTCAAAAATGGCACCTACCACCTGATGGATCCCAAGATTGTGAAAACACATCCAAGCATCTTCCAAGGCATTGGAAGGAATAGAGCACTTCCTTGGCAAACATTTATATGAATCCATCAATGGTGATTTGCATCAATGGTGATTTGGTGGTTGGGCATATTGCTCTCTAAGGCCTTTTTCAAGGGGAATTTTTAGGATACCACCAATATCTACCACCAACAAACCATTGGCTGACCGAAAAGAACTCGGGATCTTTTGACAGTTGACCAGTTTTTTGGGGGCCAACCCTGGTTGAAGGAAACAAACAATTTGTTTATGTCTCATCTGGTTGCATTCTGTCATGTCTTCACAGACTGGAGTGTTGAGAAATTAGAAGATATTGATCTAACTTCAAAGCCACCAGGCTGCCAAGTTCTTCTGGTTGTGCCATTTTTGAGCTGCGAAAAAGCCTTTCAACCCTGTTTTTCTATCTACACTCTGAAAATAAAACTTGTGGATACTCAAGAAGAATGCCTTGGAAATAACAAACACTTGGATCCACTGGGAAGGTTGGTAGCACAACTTCGAAATGCTTTTTGTTTTGTGATACATCCGTCCCTTGCAGAATTGAGGTCACTGAGGTCCATATTTTCAAGTGACCTCGAGTGCCCTGACAAAGAACCATGCAAATGAATTTACAGCAGTATGTATGGAAATCCGTTTTTATATCTCTACATATGTATAGATATATATATATGTATATTATAGATTCTTTTCTACATCAATGTTAACTTTATCTTATTTCTATATGCATTCTTAAGAACCTCTTCAACTTCATCACCATTTTGGAGTGGCACCAAGAATTTGCACCAAGAGACTGGGAGTTGATCACGTGCAGGTTGCACTCCCAAGGGGAGTGCAATCAACAAGGAACAACCAGTGAGAAGTTGAGCTAACCATGCCTCACATGGAAGATGATGGAAAGATGGGATGAGGTGGAGCTGTTATTCTGCATCACTAAGTTTACCTTAGAATTAGCTACTACCTATCTAAATATAAAAAAGAACTATTTGCCAAAAAGATGATGTGTTTAGTCATTTTGCAGGCTCAATATCAATCACTGACCATTTGGGCGTATTAACGCTTTTGGCCCTAACATATACAAAAGTAGTCCTTGGGACTTCCTTTTTCAAACGCTGTTTGCGTTGCCTATTATTTTCCTCAATCCAACCTTGTCCAACACTACCACTTCGTTCAAGCCGGCAAGAGTGTCGGCAAATAGTGGCGTATTGGCCCTAGATACATGCTTTACTCACCAATCATCTTACTGCTTCACCCCGCAAAAGAACTGTGGTTAGACACCCACGGCAATTTCCACAAGTTCCACAAGTCATGTTTACGATCATAAGGAAAAAGTATGGATTCCATCTCATCAAAATCACTTCAAAACGTCATTCAGCCAAAAAATGGGTCTAGCTCAAAATTATTGACGCAACAAATGGATGATTGATGAGAATACATTGGAATATGTAGACCATACTAAACAAGACCAGTTCTGTGATACTCAACTTGCAACAAAAAAACCCTTGAGTTCGCTGTTGGATCAGAAGCAATCTTGGCGAATCAGTCCGCTTCATTTTTGGACAAGAATACCGTTCAGAAAGGATTTGTGGGATTCAAAACTGGATCTTTTGGTGATGTCATATATTTCACACTTCGCGGACCTAAATTGTTGTAGCTTTTTGTGGCAATTCCCCCTGTAACCGACCTTTCAGGTGGTTTTTCAGGGGTCGCGACATCATTTGACTTCGCCAAGACACACTTCCATGAGAGCTAGGATATGCCAAGAGAATATTCCTCAAAGTAAGGGAGAGACACAAAAGGGCAATGCACTCAACATGTTGGCAGAAAGTTGCTTTTTGCAGTGATGCATATGTGAAAATATAGAAATCTCAAAAAAACATATTTAATCTATTCTCCGCATTTCTTTGAGATCAAATTGGCTGGTCCAATCAATCTTGGAGGCCCACCCCCAATTTTGAGGGAAACTGCAATACATAAACCACGATCAACCAGATTCTTCAGGTCCAAACAGCCAGTTAGTTATCAACTTGGCGACAAAGACCCTGCCTAACTGCCAAAGAAAAAGACAAGCTGTTTGACAGTGTGATGCTTTCATGATTCATGGTGCATTTCCCAAATTCTACGTGAACATTCCGCTTCCCACGTACCTGCCCCAGGAAATGCCAAAGTTCTCAGGAGTCTTTGCTCCATGTGCCATCACACCACATGTTGCCACCAAGGCATACAGCAATGACAAGGAGGTGCACGAGCGCAACAGCACCTGATAGTCAATATGCTGAAAGATTCGTTTCTTTCTTCCCTTCATGGCACAAGTACCCTATGAAAAAGGTCATTCAAACCATGGCTCCTGCCAGGAAGCTATCCACCAAAGAACGGTAGTGCATCATCTGGCTTTTCCATGTCACTTCCCCTTTGCTTATCATCATCCATGGGTCCATGAAAGTGAATGAGCCCAGTCTGTTGAGAAGTTCCTCCCCGTTGTTTCTTCTCGCCTTGTTGATGCGACGGCTGTTGAAGTTATTCAATTGTTTGTACACCTCGGGATCCGAAGCTCAGCTGTTGATATGGTGTACCCCTATCAATCACCAGCATCCCAATAGGCCCTTTTTTGAAAACATAATCTTTTTCTTGACTTGCCATTTTCTGTCTTCCCTGTCAAAACTCCGGCCATACTTGAAAACTGTCACCATTCACTGCTAGTTGGGATGCAATGAAACCTACTCAAAGAACACTTCACAACCTGGTCGCGACATAGGAGTGAGGCATGGCCCTCAAGTCACAGCAACAATCGTCACACAAAAAAAAACTTAGATCATCCTTCGATGCCTTTGCAACCCAACAAACCATCCCCTCCAAGTAGGCCATGGAAAATCCTTATACATATATACATTCTATACAAAACTGAAACACCAATAGAATTCCTGCCCTTTTATCCAACTATTTGCCAACATGTTTATCTTTCCATTGGGTCGAATTACATGTAGCCAAGGGGCCATCAACTTAGGTCTAATGAGTGGCCATATCACCAAAATGGGATCTGTATACAATATAACTTGGATGCAAATCCATGGGGGGCAACATTTTGGGGGCAACATTTGGGGGACCATTTTAGCCATAGAGGAAATAATCCTCTTCTTAACCGCCAAGAGACAGGAATCGCCACGTGCTGACAGTACAAAGCACTCAAAACCAAAGACCTTGGAGACTTTGATGACTTTGGTAAAGCTCCTACTTTGTGTTCTTCTGTTTGCAAAAATGGACGCCATTTGTTGATGTCACTGTTGTCATTGTCATTGTTGTTGATGTCAGTTTACTTGTTGTTGTCGTTGTGGTTGTGGTTGTGGTTGTGGTGGTTGTGGTTGTTGTTGGCAAGAGATGGTCACCGGAACCTCCCCGCTTGGAGTCTTGGAAAATCTGAAGTATCAACTGGAAGCAACAAGGCACCGAAATTCCGCACCCCGGGCACAACACGCAACCTGAATATGTACCCCGGGAAAGATTGGTAAAATTGGAAATTGGAATAAGTCGGCCAAACATACAGAATCCTGAGATGTTCCATGCTCCTTCCTTCAAACCAACTATGAATTTGAGCTAAGAAGCCAAGTTTGAGGAAGGACCTCCCAAATCTTCTGCTGTCCTTAGTCAGGGGGGAATCCAACAGTTCATTGGTTGACCTCAGTGCTTTTTCAGGTTTTTCGTTACCTAAAAAAGCCCTGAGCAAAGAGGGGGTTCTCACTTGGGGGATTATGCCTAGATCTGTAAACCAACAACCTTAACCAAAAAGTAATTGTTGAATGATTTGCGTTACCACTAGAATAGCGAAGTGCCAACCAGAATCATGATGGTTGGAGATCCCATCCTCCCTATCCGTCTGAAAAAACAACACTCAATCGGGGTACATCTATCCTTACGCCAGTAGATGGTGGGGTGGTTAATCATCAACTCCTTTAATACAGACTTTCAGGTAGGGATGCTTTCAACGGTGAACACCTGCTGGCCCATCGGCTTGGTTGAGGGCAACCATCCCTGCAATGTTCAGCCGGTAGATGAAACGAGCGTTGCGTCGTCTTGTAAGGCATCCCATGTTGCACTTGAACTATGATTATTGAAGGAAATCCTGGTTTTATTCCCTTTTCTTGCTGGATGGGATAGAACTGTTGGTTCCAGGGTAAGGGTAGGGTAGTTGAGCAGGTAAAAAAAAGGGGAGTTATAGTTTACATGAGACAATCAACCACCCCAACAAGTAGTTTAGCTAGGGAGATCCATCCCAAATGGTGGTTTTATGGGAGGTCACATCATATTTCACGAGCCTCAAAATCTCATTGTGTAAATGACCACTTGAAGAAACATACTTTACTGAACCTTTTCCCTCCATTTCACCAACCCCTGGTGAAAAAACGACAAGGCTGACAAAGGACGTCCGGAAGTCAAGACCTGCACATGACTGGGATCACCCTTGGCAGGCTCCGTCACCGCGCTGGTGACCTGAATGAGGATGTTGAAGGAGGTGTGGGAGATGATGATGATGATGATGATGATGATGATGATGATGATGATGATGATGATCCTTGTGCCGAAGTGGAATCAAGTTCCCAAAATACCGGTTCCAAAATAGCAATAGAACAGCAATTCTTCATTGGGGTAGCTCCATATCATTCCTAACTTATCATCTCGGTACAAACGGATTGTACGAAGATATGATGTCTGTGCCATAATTTACCCAGGTGCTTCAAAGTGATGACACCCATGACCCTCCAATTTATGGGTCACTTCTCAATTCCCAACATCAAATTACCAGGTTTGGCTGATACTGTTCATGGCAAAATAAGTGAAATCCATTCCTCGTAAGCGTAAAACTATACTCTCAAATACAGACCAATGAAAAAATCAGGCATCCCCCAAGACAACCCGTGAAAGGCCTGTTTAGATGAGTTCACAATATCGACATCGTAACATCTCCCATTTTATATGAACGGATCATCATCGGCCCTGCGCCAAGGCACCACCAGGCTTGCCATAAAGGCCAAACTGAGAAACGAAATGAGCGTCACATGGCGCAAGACAGACATATCTTGGCTGGCTGCAGCAGGAAACGCGGCTGCCACCACCACCACCGCCATCTGAGATTTGGAGAAGCCACCAAAGGCCTTAGAGTAGATAAAGATGAAGGGAAAGGGTTGGGTGAAATTTTGGATGTAGCGCGGCTGAAAAGGTACTGGAATTTCATTATTGGAACAAATCAGCCGTTGAGTCGGAGGTTTTGGTGATTTGGAATTCCAAGATCACCCTTTGAGAGGGATCATGAATTGCATGTATCCGTAGATTTCCATACCAAACTGTCCGGTATCAAAAAAAAACAATGGACATCCATGTTCAGCCCTTAGAATTGAATATTGGGGCAACTTTTGAGGAACGACGATAACTCACATGAAACTATGACGAAAGATGGTTTCCCAATTATGAACCCTTTTTTAATTTCAGGAATGATCAGTAATCTCTTACAGCTGTTGTGGTTGGGCTCAGGCTTTACATTGTTGGCCACCTGTGGCAATAGACTGAGTGGCATGAGCTTAGTACTTCCATAGGTGTCGGGATAGGATGACCATACTCTGTGAATACTGCTGTTGGCACTCCAATTTTGTTGCCGGCACCCTTGAAGTTTGTGGATCCCCATGGTTCACAGGGTTTTGTGATAACCCCAAATGCTGAAGGATTTCAGCCACGTGTAAAAATGGACTGTATTCGACAGCTCAGATCCTAGAGGATCGAAAAGGACTGAATGTGAAAACGCAAAACCCTGGTAAATTTATTGAGGAATCCAAAGTCATGAGCTGCAAGAACCACTCAAGTCATACCAACAAGTCATGATCTTCCAACAAGGAGCAAAGGGTAGCACTCGCGGCCACAAGTCTGAAAGAAATTTGATGAAGGCAGCCTCCACAAATGTCAGGAGGAAAAATCTGTCAAGCAGCTATTGTGTTAGAGGAGATGTGCGCAATTTGAGATATTTTTTCACCGCAACTACCACCAATTCTGTATCTCATTCTGCTACCTTTCTGGAGTAGAGCATGGTCAAAAGATTACTGCATCCTGTTTCTAGAATCATTTGTGAGGCTGTGCAGCAATACTTTGACTTTACCATTTCCAGCCACCAAAAAACTTCTCGGCACCTGACCACACAATGCTTCGCCCACCATCAAACAGGCTAAAGCTCTGCCCGCCACAGGGCCCAACACCACAATGGCACTCTTGGCATAAGAGTCGCGGCCTGAAGATTTCCCAGCTGAAGTGTGAAATTAAAATTGCTGATACAAATGTTATGAATAGAGAATCATGGATGCGCAAAGTGTATGATTTATATATTTACGTATATGTGTATAATCATATATTTATATATATTATATATGTATATATTATATGTGCATGATTTGATGGAAATTACGAACCATATGATATGTAACTTCTATAACTACCCTCCATAGGCATCCTGTGATCCATTTCCAATTCAATGATACTCCAAATCATAGATATACAGCCCGATGTAGTCATAGCATCAGCATACCATGGATGTTTATGGATTGAATGGCTACTAGGAAGCATCCAACACATGTCTTTGCCGGAGGTGTTGCTGTTCTCTCTACCCACACAGGTCCTCAACCGCCCCACACCTGTGATATGGGAGATGGTGATGATCAAACGCAAGGAAGTGGCTAAACAGTATGTCCCGAAGAGTAGGGTCAAAATGCCAATAGGCACTCCTTAGTTCAGTTCTTTTTTCCTAAATTTTCCGTTTCCTCCGGTTCTTTAGGAACTCCCGGTGCTCGAAATGCAAAACGATTCAGATGATCGAGAAAGGTATGCTTGCACATGTTGCTATTGGCGGTTCATGACAAGTAGCAAATCCACCAACCAAAGAAACCACCTAGATTCTCACAGTCACAGGATGTAGCATGTTAGCCACTTTGTCTCTGTCAGATTCTGCAAGCATGTTGGAAGACACAAGACGCTATATCAGTACTTTCAAAACAAGCGTTTCTAGATAGCAGGATAACTGCAGATGAGTTCGGTATCTCGGTTTGCCCTGCCCAAAGAAGCACTTGATGACCCCCTTCGTCCAAAAATTGATTTTCAAACCAAATAATTGAATATTACTCCGTGTTCAACACGTTGAAGGCTTCGAAAAGCCTCACTTCAAAACCGTTGGTTGATCTACACCCATCCTTGTAGTCATATTACATACGCAAGTCTTCTTCAAAAGATATTGGCTCATTGTTGTTCGTGTTTCCCATAGGAGTGAGGTCACTGGGCTTGCCTTTCGCAGTGTCAAACGTAACATACCTGTCCAAAAGTTATTGAATCCTTTCTGGCGCATGTTTTTGCCAACAATTGGGATATAAAAAGGTGCAGAGGTAAGCAACGGTGTTTGGATTGATGGTTTAGTTTAGCTAAATCCTGGCAGTTTAGTTCCAAACATACTCCCCAAACTGCCACAACAGCAACTGCAACATGCTCCTAACAACAACTATATGTCCTATCAATATATATTTATATATATATATATTTATTCGAGGGAGCATACAAAATGGGGTCAAATTCGAAAGTTGTGACCCACTTTACCTGGAACTTGAGAAATTTCCATTCGAGAGTCCGACCAAACTAAAGGCATAGGGCAACAGAAGCACTCCAGAGCCTTGTTGCCAAAAGTCGCTGCAGGTAGGTAGATGGCCGGTCGTTGTTTTTTTCAGAAATGGATGAACAGTTCCATCATCCATTTCGGGGGCCCCACACAGAGTTGGCTATAATCATATCAGAAAGTCAATTATTTTCAAACTGAATTGTGGATTCCTCCGTTCTCATCTGACAAAAATGCATAGTGAAACTCGGTGTGCAACCCTGGAAAGTAGATGGCATATGTCAATACGGTTCCCTGATTGCAACCCCAATTACCTTGCGGAAGTTTGCAACTGGGAAGGATGAAGTTCACAATCCATGTGAGCTACGAAGAAACCTCTACAGTATATTCCCTTATGCCGGTTGATGAATATAAAGATTCTCAATAATGGATCATAATGGATTCCAGCCAAACAGGGTAGCATCAGGATCCTTCCCAATCAACCAGGTGTCATTTTTTGTGTATCTTAGGTACTACGGCCCTTTAAAGAAAACGGAAACCTTAGCTTCCACAAGAGGTGACAGGCGTTAGGTGTTCACCTTCCACTGGTCGCAACCAAGCTACCGATGGCCGCAGACATCAAGGTGAAAATGGAACCACGGAGAGAGCCTCGTTTCCTTTGAAGAGAGAGGGAGGTGCAGGTGTTGTTGCTGTTGTTGTTGTTGTTGTTGTTGTTGTTGTTGTTGTTGTTGGGTGGTGGTGAAGATGGTGATCATGGTGGTACCTGGTAACTTGGATGATGATAGTGATTATGCAGAAGTTCCAGTTGCAGTTCCCCCATGTCGCCTGCTGAGGCTGCCAAGATGCATGGGACCCAATGTCCTGAGGGTCCATGATCTTGGGGAATCGTCCGTTTCCACCATGGCCGCTGACCCACACAGCTCAAAGGATTGTCCAAGAGAGGCTTTTGAAGTGTGGAACTAAGTGATTCATATTGACTGCAAAAAGCATGGAAGCATGGGGGAAAAGATGAATTGTTGGATCTGGATCTGCAGCAGCTGCCTTGCGAGATATTTGTGCAAGTATCTGGTACACTTGACTACTCTAAGTATCCTTTGGCTTGAAGGCTTTTCCACGCCATGCATTTCACGGTATTTGTCTGATGACGTGATGTTCGTGTCGTGCTGCTTTTTCCTTGTCCTGCTTTCGTTGGTGAAAGATGTGTGAATTCGTCCCTGCTCCCAACTGCTCCCGGACTGTCATAGTAAAAAAATGTCACGAGTCTCGAGATCGTTTCTTTTTGCAGTTTCGTATGATCAATCTGACTATGCCAAGCCAATATCATGTTAACCCATGAAAACGATTGATTGAACTGGCATAACTGGAAGGTTTGGAGTTTGGACGTCATTTTCTGTCCTTAAGCTGATACGCACAGCTGCGTGAGATCGGCAGTTGCAAATGAATACTCCTGCCCTCGAACCACCCTGGCCCCTGCTAAGTTACCGCATTTGACAAAAAAAATTGACCATCAAATCTACTTTCAAAAAGTGTTCGAACCCCCAAGCAAGCACCTTCGACTTCCCAGTGCCCTTTAAAGGTAAAAAAAAGGCAACTTTCCTGAATGAAAACAGACTGTTTCCCAGCCAGTGCTCACAGCATGTTGAACGAAACATGTATATATATATATATATAGAAAGCAAAAACATAATCAAGTCGAGTAACAATGTAGCTGCAAGGAGTCTTATATGTATAGTATAGATTATAGATCAACATTCATGTCCATCGCCTGCCCCTGCAATTACTAAACAGAGATAAATTGCGTGTGCTGAAAAGACTTCACAATGATCAATGATCACAAGTTGCATCTTCTGTGATTTTAGCACACTTTGCAATCAACAACAGAGTGAATTCAGAGGTTTCTTGCATAATCATCATGAATTGCAGGAGCAAGCAGCTAGCAAACCATACCCCAGGGGTTGCCCACCATGTATCATGTACAAACATCCAATTAAGAAACATTTGTCAAAACTCACATACGAGTACATTGTCAACACTAACATCGGGCCCCGCAACGAAAGAGGTAAACAACGGGGAAACACTAAACCTTTTTCTACCACCTTACTGTATCATCAAACTGTTTATGTTACATTGTTGTTTTTAACTGTTTTTCGATTTTAGTTGATATCAACACTGTTTTGATGTCAAATCTAAAACCAAACATTTGATTTTTAACGTCCACGCCTCAACGCCGCTGCCTCATTCTTCCACAACTCCCTTGGGATCCGGTTCAAAGGTTGGCAAACCCAACGGCAGGCGACATGCCCACCGGGGAACACCACCAAACAACACCGAGCCTTGAGACATTGGAACCAACAAAAAATAATGGACTGTTGCAAGGTGGAGAGGATTCCATATTAACAAATCATGTCCGATTCATATCCACTTGGAGCTTCCACGCTTCCCTGAATCACTGAAGCTCCACCTTGAAGGCATGAAACCCTTATGGAATTTTGACATGCAGTGATGTTTGTTTATATTGTACTTTTCAATTTGATATCCACCTCTACCTTCACTGCCTGACTCAATCTTCGAGCACAACCAAGCATTTTTGATGAACACATCATCCTGACATCCATTTTATCAGTATTTATCAGTATCATTGTCACCATAACTTCATCTAATCTCAGCCCTCCCAACAATCAATCAAACGAACTCTGTTGGAAACCCCAAGATACGTAAGCAAGTCTTTGGCATATTGTGGCATTGCCAGGAGCTCCTGGCTTGTTTTTTCGTGGAAATCGAAACCAGGATTCCAAGGAGGCGTTGTTTTACGTTGGGGGAACCAGTTCATCCTGTTGGAAAAAACCGCCGTTTCCAATGGAAAAAAATAGAGAAAACGAACATCACCTCAAGTCAACCCCGAAAAGGAAAGATGGTACATGATGGTTTCAAAATGTTCCACCATTGTGAGCTAGGAAGGTACCACCTAAGATTCTGCTAGTGAAATTGTGTCAGGCTTTGCCATGGATGTTGAGCTGCTGTCCAATGGAATGTTCCGAGCAATGTATATCAATATCAGAACGACTCCAAATGAACATCTGATATGATGCTGCTGTGAAGTATGATGATTTAAGCTGTTTCACTTCTCTGACTCCATCTCAACAGCTGTGCGGTTGTGTTCCTTGTGCCCTGTTTCTCCAACAGTGTTGTCCAAATTGTTGTTGTTGCTGCTGCTGTTGTTGTTGTTGTTGTTGCTGCTGTTGTTGTTGTTGTTGTTGTTGTTGCTGTTCTTGTTCTTGTTCTTGTTCTTGTTGTTGTTGTTGTTGTTGTTGTTGTTGTTGTTGTTGTTGTTGCCATATCAGAGATTCCCCTTGCGTCCTTCTTTTTCTTGTCTGGCTGCACAAACAACGTCTCAAAGCCCTCCTTCCGCCATTTCGATTGCACCTGGCTGATGTCTAGGCTTCGATAATGAGGTGATTCACTACCACAAGGGCCCCAATGGCTATATACGTAACGTATGTTTATAGTTGTAAGTTGTATATATATATATAACTAGATATATATATATATATATCAAAGATCATATCCCTTCCTTGATCAAACACCTAGGAGTCCAGTCAGAACAATCGCCTCATGCAGATGTAACTCTAAACTTTCAGTTTGGTCTTTTTGGGTTTTTCACAGCCAAGGGGAGAGGCCCTTCTATCGGTTCATTCTGGGATCAGTTCCAGAAACTTCGTCAATGATCTGCTTCTCAGTAAAATTGGTTAAAACCTGCAAAGGGTTTGCTAGCTGAACAATTTAAGTCCTTCATTCCAAATCAGAAAAACCCATCACTCACCAAGGATTCTTGACCTATTACCACCAAACAAACCAAAGGGTGTTGATTCCTGAACCCACGCCTTACATCGTGGGCATGCTAAGGGCAAGTTATCCACAAAATTCTTGATGACCTTGGGACAAACTTTCGCAGTGAAGCAGCTGATGGAACTGAGTCAATGCTGTAATGATACTGTTGATGATGTTGAAACCTTACAAACACAGTTGACAACATGGTTGTTCATATATCGTTCTCATGGGTTTCATATAATTCAGATGGATAGGATGGTTTAGAAGGCAACCGATTCTAATGCAAGGTTAAGTTGGGCAGGATGTCACAATAATTAACCCAGATCTGCATGTGTGGCGGCTATTGTGAAATTGTTTATCATTAAAAAAACACGGCCTGACTCCATTCGTTGCTAAATTCAACTATCGTGGTCCTATTTCCTGCTGGCAATGTTCAAGTCATGGATCTTCTAGCTCCTGCGCCATTGATTTCAAAAAAAAAATGCCAACCCCAGGTGCTACTTGATTTTGCTTGAGCACTCTTCCAACCACAAGGGACTATTTCTGACTACAACATACCTCTGCATCATGAATGATATGGATCAACTGAGATGGAACAAATACTTCACCAACCTGGAGAAAGATGTAAAAAGAGTTCCCAAGACTCAACCTTCAAAATCTCTGGTGACCCAAAATTTATCTGAACTTCATGAACTTTTTTCAAAATACAACCCCCAAACAAAACTAACAAAACACCTGAAACACTACGCTTGGATTTTTCACCATGAATAACCCATGTTACTGGGATATGCTTAACCATCAAATTCCCGTCATTGACTTTAATTAATGTTGTCATTGAAATTAATCAGATTATGAATCTGATTGTTATCATTGTTATAACTAACATTATTCTCATCTGCTAATTACTGTTGATGGAAGAAATCCCAAACAACCACCTGGGGATGAAGGATTACCCATGGTAAATTCATCAAATAAACTACCTTTCCCTCAACTGGTGAACGCCGGATTTCCCCTTCACCTCAGAGATCCCCCGACCAATCGGATCTCGTGGATGGTGGATGCGGTCTGGACGAGCAAGAGCCCATAACGGCAGTCAAGAAAGATGTGGGGGGGAGGATTTTGTAAGTAAAATCTTTACATATATATATACATATATCAGACAAAAAGTATATATATGCGTGAGATGATCTATGGGTCAACTTTCCTTTTGATTTCATGTATTATGTTTTTGAATTTCATGATCTATGTTACATAGTTCATAGTTTTATAGTTTTACTTCAAAATGTGGTGTTACTCCTTTTGGAACCTTAACATGACAGACTTGCTAACAGGGAAGATCCAACTCTGGAAAGTTGGGAAAACTATTATTTATATATGTTGGCCTTACATCATGGAAGACCACCAGAAACAACGAAGACGTATTAGAAAATCTTGAAATCTAATCACCTTAAACCCAAGATTTGGAGGATCATCCACGGAATTGTGGATTAATAAGAGATACAACTTAGCAACGTCAGGTGATAAAGTAGATGACGCAACACTACCAGATTGTTTTTTTCTTCAAGTGGTATTTTCACACAAATCTGCATAGACTTTGAGCTATCCACCGTTGTCCCTTGAAGATCCTTGAAGAATATCATGAAATCCTACAGGAATCAACGTTTTCAATTGCTTCCCAACAAGATCATCAGATCCCGTGGTGGCACCTCTGGGGCTGTGAAGGGCCTCAGATATCTTAGGANTTGGTTGGTTGGTTGATACCATCACTTCCCACATCCCCAACCCACCTTGCCAATGGCAACCATCTTTTGAGGAGGCAAATTAAATTGATCTAAAGAATAAATTCACTTGCTTTCAGTATGGCCTAAACATGCACATCCAAAAACACCCCTCAGAATGAGCATGAATCACTTTACAATATCACCGTATTCAAGAACAAGATCGCTGTTCAGCTCAAAAACAAAATCACTGTGTATAGTGCCTAGCTCACCTTATTGTGCGTCTGCGCGGTATCAAGAGACAATATAGTTCTCAAGTGAAAAACACACAGTATGCTCAAGAAGTGTACCCTAATCATATGCAACCATATATCATAATTGTGTATCATATATATGTATATATATCATATATCACTGCATTACCAGTTGCAACAGTACCTACCAAGGATGCCAGGATGTTCCTTATCAACAAATGAACGTTGTTGGATCGACGAGTGTCTGCGGCGGCGTTGGCTTCTCCTTTTTTTCCGCCCGAGCCTTAACCAGGGGATGCTGATATACAACACAGTGAAATTATTTGAAATTGGTTTAAGAACATAAAAGAGTTCTATACTTCCTTGTAGATATATACTTAAATTGTAGATATACTTCCTTTTTTTTCGGCCGTTGTCAGGTTTTTGCATCAGGAAATCCCTGATGGAACAAGTGTGCAACACATGCACCCTGAGAATCAAAAGAAACACACACAAAAGAAGTGGATGACTCGACACTGAACTTCGAAAAAACACACCTAAATCCTTCATGTTCAATTACTGTAAACCCTGGCAAAAGCACACAAAATAGCCACCTGAAATTAAAACAGGTTGACATGGATGACCTGCCTCTTGAAATGATTCAATGAGCTCCTCAGAGACCTAGCAGGACTTTGTTACAAATCGAGGGAGTTGAGAGTCTTGTTGCAAGTGGGAATCACAGGGGGCGAACATGTGCGCAATTAGAATCTTAAGGTATCAATTGATATGTGTATGTATATATATATATACATGTATCTTTCCATGACGAAAGAATCATTGAGACTGAGACTATGTTTATATGTGTGTATTCTAATCTGATGATTTATGCATATTTATGCCATGTGAGCTCATGTGTGAAAAGTATGCATCATGGTAAACTTGGATATTAGGGGGATGAAACATGTTTGGAGGTACAAGTAATGTGAAGCCTTCGCAAGTCAACCAAATATATGACGGAGCCTTTAATCTGAGATTGTCAACGGTTCAAGCTGTCCATTTCCCCTGTTTTATTTATTGAATGGCTTGTTGGTTTCTATTGAAAGCCCAGGACTTAAGTTAAGAGACCATTAAATATTTCATTTTTTTGTTGTTAGGCTCTGATAATTTTTTGTGGGGTCATTCAACAGAAAAAATGAAGATCTGGCGTCCAATCTACACACCTTGTAGGAGCCATTTGCAATAGGCTGTGATTTGGCTTCGGCTTGGATCATTAAACCAGCATTCTCAAGAGATATGCTTCATGGACAAATCCCGCACCAGTTGGTAGATGTTCATCTGATGAATATTTGGATTTCATACATTCCTCCGAGGCAGCATTTGGTCTATCAAATGGAAGGATTCGTGAAAGAAGCTAGAACTCGGTAGATATATTCAATTCAGTTAAGTTTGACTTGGACTTTGGGTTCAAGTCCAAGTCATTTGGGTTAAATCCTATGTTTTCATAATATGTTTCCTGCTGGTGCCCTTGGTAAATTTACACCTTTACACGAGATCAACAGGTCCCTCGTATCTGCCTGTTGCAATTCTCGTACACTGCGAGGGCGCAAGGTCTCATGGCTAATGGAGGCTCCTGGGCCACGTTCCACCCATGGAGACCCTTGGATTTTGATTGGAATTTTGTAGACCTTGTTTGTGGGGGGGGGGTTAAACCTTCAAAAATTGGAGGTCATTCTGGCTCTAGGTATCTATATATATATATATACGGTGTATATATATATATAGATATATACAGATATAGATATATATATATATACATCTGCTGGAAATTCTGGAAATATCCTGAATAAAATGGATTAAGATTGAAAATATAAACTCACCTTCCATAAATTCAGTGCAGGTCTCTGAGTAAAGCTAAGTCAGCAGAACCACTGCTGGAGTTGTTGCACAATACTCTAGTGTTTCATTCACCCTGCTATGTTCTATTGCTAGTGCCATTCATGCTGAATCCATCTAGAATCTATATAAATCCTTCATACTATGAAGAGTCAATGACCTATTGACACGTAAGCATGGTGGCAATATGTGTGGCACTCATGACTCATCACTTATCACTTGTGACACTTGTGTCGGCTCCTTCAGATGAGATGTCTTCCACCAGGAATCTGGCTTCCTGGTCAACAACCATCAACGACACAACTGGGGAAGGCCAAACGAGCTGGAAAATGATCTTCCCAAACTACCGAGAATGGCCATGGCTAGTTTTCGAGAAGGGTAAGACATCCATTTTTGTTGGGGGAAATAAAGTTCCTATATATCATCTATCCGAATCCAAGTATTCATGGCTTAAAAGACATACTTTCTTTGGGGAAAGAACTTAAAATCAAGTCATGCCCCGAGAAATGGGGTGAACCTTTAAGATTCAAGACAATTCCTTTATAATGCATCTCTTTCACCGCCAAAGCACCTCGGTTTCAGCACCCGTTTCGCTCAAAAAAGCAGACCTGTGCAGTGATGGGCTGAGGATTCAGATTGGAATCAGAAATTGCTACTCCAACATCGAGCTGTGTTTCATTTCGTTCATCAATAAAGCTGACAAAGCAAGGACAAACACCAACACCCCTTTTTTCACAGGCTGTGAATCAAGCAACCTGGTGGAAATGCTGTAGTAAATGAAAGAAAAACTCAAATGTTTATTGAAGTGGCATGACCAAGAACATACTGTACACTTCCCCCCCCTCAAAAAAAAGGGTGTCATTTCTTTCCCCCCTTACAAAACGGAGCAATAAATCAATCAAACTTGGACGTTTGGAAGCCCAGAAAGTCAGCTCCTCAAGGTGTTTAGCCCAGGTCTCCCCCACTTTCCAGTGGGCGCTCGAAAAGGAGCCGGCAAATTGCCGGGCTGTAGACGTTCCAGGGTTTCAACCTCAGGTCATGGAAAGCGATTGCAAAATGGGTTTTAAAACTGAGACGAGGGAATGTGAGAATATGTCATAATCATATGATTATACCATATCCATCTCCCTCATTGATTTAAACCCGTGATTCTCACCAAGAGCTCGGTGTAAGTGCCTAGGGACACCTGGGGATGTAGATGGCGGTTTTTCTCATCCAGCCTACTGAGTTGGGAAGTCAAAAACCCTGCCCTCAACGGGTGTGAAGATGTGGGAAGGCTGGGTCCAACCAAATTGACAAATGGTGGGAGGGTTTTCCCTAAAGCAACCAAGACCAGAATTGGATTTTAGGATGTTGTCCCTAAATGTGTTTGACTAGTGACTAGATTTGCCATGGATTTCCAATCCCACAAAACAACAGTAAGAGGAATCTACCTTTTCAGCTACGCAAGTCAGCAAACTTGTTTTCTTGTAATTACCCTGGGGTTGAGTGCAAAACTATGGGGGGTAGTTCATAATCAAAAAAATATCATCTCTTACACATGGTATTCCCGTTTGTGTCAAATTCCATGTCAACAAAGGTGGATTGTGTCATCCCAGATTACATGTCAATTCCTCCGCGTTTTGAAAACTGCTCAGTTGTACTGGTAAGTAGGAAGCTTCCAAACAGCCAAAGTAAGTACTCAGCAAAGACTCACTTCTCCGTTTCTTTGGACTCCTTCAATATGATAGGTGTGTCAACCCTATCTGCATATGATTTCTGGTTCCTTGATGTTGACATCCACTAAATTTTACTGACATTTTGTCATTATTTCTTTGCATCAGAATCATGATCCGTCTAAAAGTGCCCTCAGCCCTGCTCAGTTGCTGACGAACTCTTTCGTCACAGACTGGCAAATCAGCCGTGGAAAATGGCATGTGTACAGGGATGGGAACTTTTGCTGATCTCAGAAATGCAGTAGCATCGGGGATGGCTCAAAAATTTGACCCAACACATAGATGATCGAAAGACGTGGCACTAAACAAGAAAAATCTGCTGTCTCCACAGTACAAAAATCATAATATTTACAATCATACATATCTAGACACATACGTATACAAATGTACCATGTTTGAGCCCAACTGCCATATTGTAATATATTGTAATTCCTAAATATATATATATATATATATATATATTTATATACATGATTATACTATACCTTTCACACCAAAACACACCTGTGTTGAAGTGATCTCTCACATCGCGAGGCTCCACTCAGATTGGCCGTTGCGCCACGTTGGGACCAACAAAAACTGCATTTCCCAGGGCACCTCGTGACATTTCAACTTGTGACAATTCAAGCAACACCTCGGACGATTCCAAGCCGGCAGCAAAAAGGCCAGGACGACTTTCACAGTCGCTGCGGATGGGATATGTTTATTGTAACCACTTGTAATTGAAACAGGTTGGTTGTAGCAGGTATTGCATTAGGGATCATGACAAGATCATTAAAATGACTTGAACTATCGTGAGCTATCCCTAAGCACACCATTACACCAAAATCACGTTAAAGTTATAATTATAATGGTATCTACAAGAAAAACAATGGTGATTTCCACCATTAATCTGAGCAGCCATACACCACCCCATCAAAAGCAAATCAAGTCAACTTTGGCATTTTTGCAAGTATAAGCAAATAAAGAATAACCAAGTTTAACTGTATTTGATTGCCTTCAACCCCAGTAATGTTTTCCAATCAACTCAAACCATACAAGTTATCCGTCTAGGGAAACTAGGACCTTTGGGGGATATTTGAAGGAATGGTGTGTAGGATGTGTATTGGAAAAAACAGGGTAATAAACATGTTGAATGAACCACATCCAAAATAGTCTCTTCATTCGCCAAGCTGCATTTAGGATATATTTTGAATTCATGAATTCCTTCTATTTACAGCGATATGTGAGGGTCCCAATTTGAGATCACTCCAAATTTTCCTGGTATTTGCTACTGGGTTTCCGGTCAGTGATACCTCCCAATAACACGACATCCCATGAACTGAGACCACCGCATTCTTAGCAGCTTCATGAGAGGGACCATCAAAAAAGGATTGTAGAGCCTGAAGCAAAAAAACAAAACATCACCGGACCCTCCGTTTGGTGGCATACCCAAAATCCATCCAAAACGAAATCCAAAATCCGGAAAAAAGATCAAGATTTGATTGCGCATAGATGGCTTTAGAGGGATATACAACTTTTCAGTGATGAGAATTTGGAACTAACCCAAAGTAAACAAACTGTTCACAATGATATGTGGATTGATGAGACTTTAGCCTTAGTCCAAGATCCCCTTTTTTTTGCCAGGACTAATCCTTACACTTTCATCTGCTACCTGACTGTGGCTTCTTGTACATGTCATGTTCGTAGTTGACTGCCGTTGACACCATCTTGCATCACCAAGATGCCATGTCCTAACAAAACATATGAAAAAAAAGGTCTGCTAGGATCTCCCCATCCACAAAACAATCTCAAGAATTCCATCCAAGAGACGGAGCAGCAAATTCGATGTGCCTTGTGTGACGTGCTGCATATCAGTTTTTTTACTTGGACCACGGGTAGCCCGAAATTTGGGAACCAGTTTCTGAAAAACGCAAGTTCTTGGATGCTAAAAGTTGTTGGACATCTTGACATCGTAAATAAGTTATAACGTATTTTTCCGCAACTTCGTATATGATCGATCAAAAACTAAAGACAGATGATGGAGCATACAAGTGGTATAAACTGATGATGATGCTGCTGAGGATGATGGGGATGACGATGATGGTAGTGATGATGATGATGATGATGATGATGATGATGATGATGGTGATGATGATGATGATGATGATGATGATGATGATGATGATGATGATGATGACGATTTGAATCGCAGCGATAAGCATAGCAATATTACTACTGACAACAAAAATAGTGGGGCTTGGTTTTCTTCCAACGTCATCGACTGAAACCAAACCACTTGAAAATTTGAAGTCTTTGTTGGCTGCTGATGGTCGATGGTTGGACCGGATAACACCGCCGCAAACTAAGTTTCTTTTTTGTGTGACTGTTTTTGAGATGTATATCGCAATGGTGTGCCCCGCCTGCGCATGTATACGCCACAAATATACAATATTCTACATGCGTAAAAAATATAATGTGTGTAAGTAACCCAAGTAATGACATTGTTTTTGAAACGTGCATATCATCAGCTGCAAGTGTTGAATCGAGAGGAACCCAGGAAACCATGTCCGCTTATTGGGTCGACATGTGATGTTCACATGAGACATCAATGGATCAATATCACCAACACATCAGCTTCGAAGTAGCAACATGAAAAACTCACTAGATTACAAGCACGATTTGGACAGCAGCAGGTATTTCCCTTTCACTCGTTGAATTGCATCAGGTAGGCTGCGCCACATGTGAAGACAAACATACTCTTTTGCCTGAGGACGTTTCATCTTGATGCAAGTCATTGACCGCCAACAAGGCATCAAAGAAATAGTCTCTCTTAGACCAATACTTCTGCCCCGCACGGGCCGACATCAAAGCACGAACTGCATCCTCAGCGCTGTACTTCTTGCGGCCAATCAAAAAGGCACAAAGCGCAGCAGCAGAACGGTTCACTCCCCCGAAACAGTGATACAGGATTGTGACTTTTTCAGTCTTGTTAGCAAGCACCCCATCCAAATCGGCCATCATAGCTTTCCAAATATCCAGAAACTCTTGTTTCTTTGTTTGGAACTCTTCCGACCCTGGCTCCACTCTAGTTTTATCAAAACCTCCATACCTGAGGTTTTTGACGCCTCTTGCTCGAAAATGTTCAGCCGAGTCTTCAGGCTCACCACGACGTTTTTTGTCATCTGCATTCAAGGTCACCACGATGTCAACCTTGATTGCAGGTTCAAGGTTTCTGATTTCCGTGGCCGACTTCACAGATCCAAGCACCAAGCGCATGTCAGGGCCATCATAGATCACGGCCACATCTGGAAATGGCCACCATGTAATATCATCCATAAAGTTGTGTCTGGGATATTCGCGGATCAGAGCGTCCCATTTGCCGTTCAACTCGTTGTCAAGGGGCGTCCAGTGAATTTTTTGGCCAAGATCGTGAACAAGCTGCTGCAATGCTTCAGCACGTTTCCTGTCCGCCATGTGTTTCGATGGAAGATGACGTTTGTGCTTCAATCGACAAAGTGCATTGATGTTGCAACATACAGTGACAGCTCTTGCTTACAGTGTGACAGTTCATTCTCATGTCCATTTAGAAACAGAGCTGCTTCCAATCTGAGTTGGGTCTGTGATGCGACATCTCTTTGAGCATTTGTTCAAAAATCAAACTAAGCACCAGTAAGAAATGACAAGGCGTCAGCTTTAGGGATTATATACAAAATCAATCGATTAATTTGCAGGCCTTTCCTCTTGAAACAAACCAAAAGCTAGGTCATGATTTCAGGCGCTGTAAACAGCATTCTTTAAGCACTATCACTGTAAGCCCATCTCTCATTTCATGGACTTCGAGTTGTGTATACAGGACTTACTGGTGTTTGTTATTCTGAAACGATCCCTAAACTCCATCATATCCATACTTCCATGTTATGTTTATATATATATCTTGTTTTTTCTTTCACACAAACATTTGTCATCGCTTCTGCAGCAACTGTTTGCCACTAGAGGGTAGGGTACCATGAAAACACTCAAGATATTAGTAAGACTATGTGGTCAGGGCTCTTCTAGTAGCTCCTCAGCCTTCCAGTTTCATCATGTTTCATCAATGTTCAAACTATCCTGAAGAGATCCAAACAGCTCTCTTCGAGCTCCCTTTCCAGTCACCCAAAATTTTGAGTCTCCGAACCCCATATGCCCTGGACAATCTCGATTTTCAAGGCCGCAAGTGATACATACAGGGCTGCCTGGTTTGTGCAGCATCAACGGGTCGAAGTCTTTAGACCCCGCTAGACTGGTTTGCCAGTCGGAGATATCCATTTCCCGCCTCACCGATAAGTGATGGCACATCCATTCATCCACAGCTTTTGGATTAAAAAAGAGGATCCTAGAAAAATCTGGATTTCTACATGGACTTCAAAAAAGGTATCACTTATCACCCTCTCATTGCTGGTGTGGAACAGGGGGCCCCATAAGTTTCCAACATGACATATACCCCAACTATAGAAATGGCTTGGATAATATGTTGTATATCTTGCTGAGCCCGATGAGCTAAGGATCATAAATCCGAAAAGTTTAACTTTGATTTTTCCGACTCACAAATGGAATCCCCCAACAGTTTAAAAGGTTTGGCCAATTACTATTGTAATATATGTACACAAGCACCTAAACCACCAAAACCAAACACAAGTTTCTTGGGACATCCTGGTGATCTGACCAAAATATCGAAGCGAAGCGTCCTTGTTGGGATCTAGCATCGTCTATTTCCTGTTGGAAGTACTATAGGATATTTTGAAATTGGCTATACACAAATGCCATGCGTTAGTTGGAGGGGTAAATCTTCCAAAATCGTAGCTCTAACCTAAATTCTCAGCTTGAAACAAATAGGTCCTTATGCCGTTTTGACATCATTTTTGTCCCCTGAGGATCTGGCTATTCTTGAAGTCCCACGTTGGGCCCATTTCCAACCTTAAACTGCACCCAGGCAGCGGGCAAGGTAGATTACCATGGTTGACTCCTGGCTTTGAACTTGGAAAATATCATGGAAATTTCCTCATCCCAATCGCTCCAAAGAAATCTCAACCATTCAACCCCCACTGGCCCCCAATTACTCGTTTGCTCGTCATATGGAAAAGTTCCCACCAAGCACCATCCAATTACTAATCACTATGTTTTTTTGGCCATGTCTTCCTTTTCCTATGTTACTTCTGGACTGTAAAAAATCATGATATGTATGTATATATGTACATATGTAAGCGGAATTGAAGGATTTCATGTACCAAAATTAGGATAGGGTCGGCTGCTTTGGTTGCGACATTGTTTGCCCAAATATGTAGATGGTTTGTCGTATGCGCAAAGGTATAGCTCAGGTATACTTGTGATTTTTCCAATGACTAGTGAAGATTAACAACGTACGACACACCCCAAAAAAAGATCTACAAACAATCAATAGACTCTCATTTTCTCGGCAAATTGGAGGTCGTTGATACCATCCACCGGTATCAAGCATCGAGTTTCCCGAGTTTCCCGACGAGTAAAGACCTCCAAAGACTGGAGCCTTAGAGTTTAGTGAAAAACCGCGGGGGTCTGATGGATCCTGATGGATGTTTTGGGAAGAGGTGCTTATCAGCTTCATGTTTTGGGGGGGTAGACTTGTCAGGTTTCATTCTGTTTCACCCATGGCCTATTTAAAAATTCCACGCTCCGAAGAAAGCTGAAGGTTGGCTCAAAGTTCTGCATCAAAATACTGAAATCTCACATGGTGGACTCATCTTTAATAGACCACCGCTTTAGAGTAGACATGGCGTGAGGCATCAACGAGTCAAAATTCAACATTCCGGCCCTTGTATGTTGTAAAACTCGCCCTTTAGAGAATGAAGGCACCTGTCCATTTTTTAAGACTTGAATGAGACCGACCACAACTTTCTTGAACTTTCAACAAACTCGGAGTACCCATATGTGTGAAATTGTAGTACATTACCAACCCCCAATACCTAAAATGTATTAAAATGTCATGTTAATTAGGAAGGCACCTTTGGGTGTGACGTCACATCACCCTCGACATGGGAGATCAGCTGAGTTCGCCCCCACAGACCACTCGTCAAAGATTTCGAGCTCATCGATCTGCGGAGTTTACGGACTACGGGAATTCGTTCCTTCGTAGAGGTGATTTTACTTCCAAACCAACCACCTCTTCGGGTGAAGTCGCTGTGTTAATTTGTTGGTTTGAACTGATGAACGCTGATCTCCGGTTTTCAAAAAAAACAAGAAAAAACAAAAATCCCTGGGGAGAAATTTCTATATGTACGTATTATATGATATTGAGGATTTCCATTGATATTCAATATACAGAGGTAGTTTATCTGCAAATGGTGGATGTTCCATTTCTATGTTGGTTTACCACACAACGGCAGATATGCTCTTTTCTTTACCCTACTGTTAATAGTTGAATTCTGGCCAACCACTTAAGGGCCCTAGTGGATTCCCATGATTTACAAGCCAGGTTCCACTCAGGGACATTATGGACAGACCTAACTGCAGGAAACATCGGGGTAGGAAGCGGGACATGGTAGAAACATACTCATGCACAACAAGTATTTTGCGATGACAAGATCTCACAACCTCCATTTTTGCTGATGCTTGGCTTTTCTTTGTACTGTACGTTTTGGCTGTTCTGTATCGACATTTATCAAGGAATATGTGTGTAAAAATGATTGCTTCCATGAGACTCTTGATATGATATCAAGATCGTAACATGTCAAAATCGCATCACATGGATCTGATCTGGGATATATTGCTCACACTTGGCTCGGGCCAGTGACATCTATGAAAGGTGACAACGATCCCTATGCCATATGCACGTCATCGAAGTGAAGGAGTCGACACTTTGCCGTGAGTAGACTGTAAGCTAAGTGGAAATGCCTCATGAGATTCTGATTGCAACAAGAAATTTCAGAAGCTTCTTTTAAGACCAGACTGTAGGTTATCATCAGGAGGTTTGTTGGGGATTCCATGTGTCCCGCGAAGGCAAACCATCTCAAGGTCTTTAGGCACACAAGCAATTCAATAGCTGGATCATTTCCAATCATTTTCACCCTCAAAGACATAAGATTTAAGGGGGCCTCACCACTTTGGTGCTCTCCATCCAGGTATTCGTAGGGATCGACACCCAAATCATGATTCTCGATGAGAAATCCCTCATTTGAATCAGAAAACTGGACTAGGTGCCGGTTTTAAACCAGAGATCACAGTCAAACGGGAAGTCTTCTTAAAGAAGGTGCAAACATTTCCACATGCACTGAACGGTCATTGCGGGTCCTACCAAAAACCGAACCCCTCCATGACTCTGATTCCACCTTCACGACGCTGATCCTTTTTATCTCCTGGTCATTGGGAAGTCCATGGCACTTGGAGGGAGGGTTGCCCGGTCGCTTCTGAGTCTACAAGTTTTTGAAAAATTGACATGGCTGGCGGCCTGGCACCATATATAGATATACACCCCAGAAATCTAACATGGATACCAAAAGATTGCCATGTTTAAAGGGAGTTCCCTTTTCCAAACCATCATTATCATTTGGTTTACTCTGGACGCCCCCAAACATCCATCCACCATGACCATCTCCTCCGCTGAAAAGTACATGAAACGCACGGCCGCCGCCTTTTTGATTCGGGGGGAAGGTCGGTTTTTGTGTCCGGGTGAGTGTCTGTTTTGTGACCGCGGGTGACGTCTCAGAATCCGTTTCTCAGTTCCCAAAAAAAGATCTGAAGTGTTGGGCCATGGGAGGATTTCCATCGCCTGAGGTCGCTATTGTGAAGATACCCCTCCGAGAAGCAAACATAACATGTATATACGTACGTAGTTTTATTTGAATCTTCATCTGTACAAATGCTAGATTGTTCATGTCCTTCTTAGTTTATGAAAGAGCCAATTGTTTCTTCGTTTTTTTTGAGACCTTTTGAACGTTTGGGTTACTTTGAGAGAAGCAAATGTGTGCTCCAGTGTCTTCCAACTTTTGGAATGCAACTTCTGCCAAACAGCCCAATCACGCCAAGAAGTCCATCAACATGTGATCACCTAATGATGATTACAAAATGTCAAGATGTTTGTTTTCTCCCCAGGCAACCATCCAATCGACGTTTCGTTTCGACGTTTCGTTTGGACGTTTCGGGTTTCGGCACCTCCGTGCTACATGCTGCATTGACCAAGTCATAGGGTGTGGCAAACTCCATGGTATCCTTCCAACCGTGAGCCAACACAATGAGCCCATCGTTTTTTAGCGATATATTGACAGAAATCAAATGAGGAGATATAGGAATCCCTACTAAACACGGTGAGATACGCATAACCCTCCGTCAAGTTTAAGTCAATCTTTGTGAATTGATTGTTTTGGCTAGACTGGTCTTGAGATTTTCTTGCACGGTGCACCTTCAATGGCTTTGGATATTCAAAAGGAACTCATAACCGTGAATGGATCTTGAAGAAAATTAGTACCACAAGTCATGTTGCACCTACAGTCTAAGTTGTTCCTTTAAAGAATTCTGGGTGAATTCTATATTATATATAATATCTAACCAACCCGCAAATTCCAAACAAAAAAGGCATTTTGGGGGGTGGGCCACCCCTCTGGCATGACACAGCACCTCCTATCACTCACTAGAATTCACCCAGTGGATCTGACATCTGATAGACCCATCTCTGGTAATGTGAAACCCCAATTTCAAAGGCATTCCTACAAACAATCCCCATCTATAATTCTTTGCAATTTTCTCCAGCGAATCCATCGAATCCTTTGTGAAGGCAAGGTCACAAAAATGCCCCCTGAACAGAACTGATCCCCTTTGGAAGTGACCAAATCTTGATGTTTGATTTCCGTCGCAAAACTGCATCAACAAATTAGAAAGGTCACTTAGAAGAACCAGGATCTGAAACCAAATATAAAATCATGTTAAATAAATGTTCATATATTTTCAGATATCATCGAATATCATTCATAGAATCAAATGAAATACATCATCCTCTCTAACCACAAACCCCCACACAACAGTCGCCTTCAATCAGGACCAGGTGGAAACATGATGCAATCTCACTGAAATGCTGGGAAGCGGTGCAAAGTGGCACTTAAACTGTGATGATTGGTGTGTTGACTTGTACCTGCAATCTATTTGTCTCTCTTGTGTGGCATGAATTTTTTGAAAACAATTGGCATCCAATCAAACGAAGACTTTTAAGGGCTCGCTGGTGTGTTTGAACATTTTCAAGTCAATATGGTCTCTGCCTCCCTCTTAGAGGTGAACATTCAAATCATCTGACGGGTTGAAACTGAAACCTTTTGACTCATGCGACTTTATCCTGAGCCTTCCAAAACATAGCAGGGAGTGTCAAAATGACGACAGTTCTATTCTCTTCTGATATCAAATGAAGGTAGATCTCCCAATTGGTCAGCAGCTCCTTGGAAGTATTCACATCTTGAATTCGGTGGAATTTCCATTGGAATCAAGCCTTGAACTTTGGTTTTTGTTCACCCGAGTTGGGCCGTTCAGGGTTTTATCCGGGCTCAAATCTTTCCATCCAAATACTAGAACTGTTGATACATTGTGAATTTTCAGATCCGTTGTTCATTAGAGAAAGAACCTAGTTCAATGACCAAACCTTGCGGTAGAAACCACGGGTTCTTTGCGTTTTTTTGATGAAACCACAATTTTCAGTTTTTGGGAGATATGCAAAGGGCCACAATGTGAAAGTGCCTTTCAACAAATGAACTGCACAAAATTGGTCATCGAAGTCTCGGGTCTTGTTGAGAGGATTCCATCATTTGCAGTATCACCAATGCTGGTGGTATTCACTAGACTCAAAGTCAAGCTTCACCTCAGATACACATCTACTTTCTTCCCAAAAGATCAATCAGGCTGCTAGTGCAAAACAATTCAAGAGACTTCAGAAATCGTTTCTTTTAAATATCTCAAAAACTGCTGGCATTATCAATCAGATGTTCAGAAATGTATGGAATATTATCAATAACATCTTCAGAAAAAAAAAACACCCAAAAATCCAACGTTTTCGAAAGAAATCAATACCTGCTGTCCAGCTTCAGCTCCACACAGGAGTGAAGGGTTTTTTTTCCAGGGCGAACACGACTTTGGCCCTGAAAACCTCCTAAAACAACAACAAATCTCAATCATTGCACAAAATGAAGTTTAATATACATCTAGAAACAAAAACACAACAAGGGAGCCACTTTCAAACCAAAAAAACAAAATCATGGATGATTTGTTTGTTGCTATTCCGTTGTTGGCTCCCTCATCATCATCATCTCGTGGCCAGGAACTGCACTGCCGGATTCACGGCATCTCCCTGGCCACGACGCTCCCGCGCCACGGCGCAATTGATGGACAGCGTCTTGGATTGAGAACGGCCATAGCCTGAGGACTTGCAAATGGCAGAGCACCTTGTTTCAACTGGTTCATTGTGGAACTAAACTATATAGTTTTATCTCAAAGAGGAGCCATCACAACAAAAATAAGATACAGTAATAAGACTGTTCTGTTCTTGATGTATGAGATGGATATTCAAAAATACAGTAAAACGTATAGGATTGTTTGATGTTTTGGAAAACATGGATGCCGTCATAATGTTTGCGGCTATAAAATATTTAAAAAAACAAAACACAGACTGACTAACACAGGGCATACACTGATATCTCCCAGCTCATAATATGGACACCGGGCTCCGACTTATCTTCCACCCGTATGAGATCTGTATACTGCCGGAAGATGACATCAACTGTAAGACCACAGCGGCCACTGAGGATACACAGTGGTAGCATATGGCAGCCATGAGATACATCTTTTTCGAAGGGTGGGTGAGGCCATTTTATGGGAGCTTTTTTAGTGTGAATTTCGCTACACTCTGCAATTGCTAATGATATATCATATATCTATGCCATCTGAAAAGAATCAGGTCACTTTTGGGAGGATTTCCTACTCAATTTCAAGTGATGCATGATTCACCACCCAAGTCACCATATGATCACTCACAAAATGAAACGGTATATAAGCTCTGGTGAAATGTACAAGTGATCCAATTGCAGTGGGTGGTCCAGGCCCTTTTGACAAATACTTTTTGGGTCCATTAAACCCACACATTCAACATACACCAAGACAACCAAGACTGTATGGCCCACCCAGTTGGAGTGGAACGACCATCTTTGGCCTTTCATCCAAGTTTATAAGATCACAATCACTCGAACATAATTGATTTCAAACTTCACTAAGGAAAAGTAAACAAAAGAAACACATATTATCGCAAGCGCTGAACCTAGTAAACCCTTTGATTTGACATTCGATACTCAACACATTCTCCACTGTTGGTGACTACTCTATACTACTGATCAACCGCTGATTCAATTCGTCCGAGATACTCCCGTGTACATGTCCAAAGACATGCACCAGTGGTGCTGCACGGCGAAGAGCTAAACTGAGCTCTTCACAACCTGAGATGGTGAAATGGTGAAGTAGTTACCCTTCCTAAAACTAAAATAGTCCTTGAAAATAGGCCTTCTCAAAAAGAAAGTAGTCTGCCAACGGAACCACTATTTTTCACAGGCTATGTTTGTTTTAGGGAGTGTAAACAAAGAATGGCTTGGGTGTGGATGCTTGGCTTAGTATGGAGAAACATGTTTGATGGAAGCAACATGTCAGTTAATGATGCAAGCGACATGGTGCTGCTTCAGCCTGGTTTCATGCTGATTTGTTAGATGTGTCAACAAGCAGGAGTCCAGGGTCTTGGAATACGCGGTATCAAATCATGCAGTTCTGATTACTCACACGTTCATGGCTTTGATGAACGCCCTACAAATTCTACCTTCACACCTCCACCCAATTACATGCATTCATTCTTGTTCACTGTTCGGGTTTTGCTGCTTGCACAAGGCGTGTGGGATCTAGGAAGAGAGTCATCTGAAAAACTACACTCCCAAAGAATAACATGGAACATGTAAAGGAATGTAAAGGATAATATCCTAGAAATCCCGACTTTTCCAGGAACTAATCTTCAGGTTGCATGTTTACCGTCAGGAGTGCAAATAAACAATATTGAATATATCTTTATCGCTCATAAGAATGGATGTCCAATGTCGTGCAAAACCAACAACAAATCAACTCTCTGGAGGCTTCAGTTGGCATCCTTCAAACGAATCATAGGCAGGGCACCTATGGACTTCCCATTGTAGGGAGAGATATCCAAGATGTTGGCTGGAGGAGTGTGGGTGATGAGGACGTCCACATCCACAGGAATCTTCGCCCATTCCTATCCCAAAAACAACACATGATGGCTTCACGCAGACATGTCCAGAGACAGTGCTGTATCAACAATAAAACAGCACTAAGATGGCATCATACAATAATTCAAAATCACCCCAAAGGAAAATCATGCTCCAAACCTTAAATCATGATCCAAACCTTTATTTTTTAATTCCAGCCGTTCAAATTCCAGGGTGTATCTATAGCAGTACATCTCACTTTCAAGTCAATTTTTCCCTTCAAAAAGCCCAAGGCCAAAACATGGTTTCCACCATCCATCACCATATGCCGTTAGAGAAAATTCCCCCGGGGTGGCGCCTCCTTTAACTCCTTTCCTCGCCTAGCTGAATCCAACCAAGGTGGGTGTTGATCTCACACTTTTCACAACTGATTCATATTTTTGGCATCACCCCCCACCTTGGAGACATCATGACTATCACCCAAATTTGGGTCGGAAACTTATCTTTGATTTTTTTTCCAAATCCTCACATTTGGTCTTTTACAAGGATAGAATCTCCAGCTGCCTTCAACGGCAAACCGGTAACCCACACCTCCGGCCGAAGGCCATCGGCGGCCTTGGCGTTTTCGAGTGCTTCAATGGTATGAAGGTTGCTGCAAGGGTTCTGGAAATTGATAAGAAACAATAGAAATTGATTCACCATCCAGAAATATATGGTCACTTCGTCGACTTTGCTTGGATTCCTCATATTGAATATAAAATCACATTTCATGACTTATTGATATACAGTGTGACAAGGGTAAATCAAGTCGGGTTGAGCCGGCATGCTCCGCAAGCTGGTTATTTTTTCAGCACACCCACCAACCACTGATATAACTGATATAACCAACCCCCACGTCAAGCAGCAAACATCTGCAAATATTTGTAGCCAAAAGACCGAGGTTTTGGCAATCGTGGTTGTAATGGACTTCCATAGAATTTCACGCCAGCAATGGTGCAAGCAGATCCATCTAAAACCTGCAGATTCAACTCTCACCAGAGACATGTGAAACTATAGATCTTGGTTGGTCGTATCACAAGAGTGACAGGCAAAGTTTCATATGCGTGTCCCTATGTGTTGTGAGGGCTCCGATTTCACCGCATAAAGTGTCGGGAGACCAACTACCCTGATTGTTTTGTTGGATGGTCCTGATGATGCCAGTCTCCTTTGTATTTCTATCTGACCCCTCGGAAAACTTCGGCATGGCTACATGAACTTACGGCTTCCGCTCCTGGTGTAGCACTACACATCCAAGGATTGCCAACAGAAAAAGAGTGAGATGGGTGTGTCTCACAATTTACGGCCCCTTAACTTCAGTTGGCCCTTTTTCCTCACATAATCTCAAATCAAGCATTTCTCTTGGTGACTAATTTCCAGGGTCCCTGGGTCCCTAATTTGGATCGACATCAAAGGATTCCAAAGATGGATGTAGTTGGAATACTTTCGAAGCTTCACAAAACCAAGGGAAACACGTCAAAAGAGTTGGATGATGATGATGATGATGATGATGATGATGATGATGATGATGATGATGATGATGATGATGA